>JAESVK010000967.1:1201775-1219102 GCA_017140935.1 Hamamelis virginiana
CAATAAGATTGGATTAAACTAGAGGATATCAATAATAGGACATATTTAATTTATTGGGATTTGTTGGATTAAAGCATAGTTGCTTCTTCTTGTCTTTTTCATTTTTATTTTTAACTTTCAGGTGGTTTTTTTTTTTTTTTTGGTTTGGAAGGAGCACAATAGGAGAATTCTTAAGACTTTGAGATCCCTGATGTTAAGTTGAAGAACTTGATATGTATTCTTAAAAGCTGTTACTAAGGGAGCTTAGAGGACTCCTTTTGTTGATTTTTTGAACATTTTCATATTTTTCTTTAGTGTACTTGTGCTTTTTTTTTTCCCAGCTTTTGGTTTGATTTTTTGCTTTTGTATACATCCTTTCTCGTGTACATGGGATTTCCCTCTTTTTTCTCTTAGATAAACTTTCGTGCTTGAGAAAGCTACTTCCTTTATTGAATTATCAGTCACAAATGGTTCGGATCGTCTTATTGGTTTCAGTAGGCTGTCCATAACCTTTATTTAAGGAGTATTTCTTTAGACAAGTTTGATACCAAACAAATAATATCATCATGTGCTGCTTGTACGCTACAAAGGAGGCATGGTAAGTTGTTGATTTTTGATGGAGATAATTGATGATGAAAAATTTTACTATTGGAAGATGATGCAAGGACTTTTAAATTACTAGCTCTTTCCTATTATGTGCCTGCCAATTGGAATGATATTTCAAAGACACTTGTGTACTTCAACAATCGAACAAAATTTGAATGTAGTGGAGGTCCACTATCCTAAGGTATATTTATTTCTAGTATAGTTCTAAATGTTGGTTTATGGAGCCATAGCGGTAACGGTAATGAAGTAATGAGATGCGGGCGTATTGGCACTACATAACTGTTCCTAGCTGCCGCGTCAGTGAATTTTTATTTATTTATTGCAGACATGCCCTCAAAGTAGTGATAGACATGTTTTCACCGTAAAATTATATATAATAATGATTTTGGGGAGTTTAGTAAATTTTATTCAACCTATTAGCCTTTTTCAGTATGGGTAAGTATATTATGATTTTTTTGGCTATAAGCCTCTAATTAGTGGTTATTTCTAATTTATATTTACTTTCATTGCAAAAATATTCGACAAACATGCTCATAAAAGTAATTAGAGCAAAAAATAAACATCAATTGTTCATATTTCATGTGAGTTCAATAAAGACAAATGAGACTAATATTCAATATATATGAATTTGCACAATTATTTATTTATAAATTTTTTCCCAATTTTGTGTACATATATATATATATATGCATGTACGCATCTATAACTGCAACTTAGAAGTCAAAACAGATTTTTAGAGCTTTGCTATTGCTATTGGGTCTTGAAAAGTCTTTTCTAGTTGAGTCTTGTATTCTTATCACAATTTACATGCCTTAATGTTGGGGCCTTGCTGAGGCCTGTGTAAGTAGTCTGTGTGCTATGTATCATAAGCCCAGCCTGGCCAGTTGTCTCCACTGGTATCGATTGCTTGTTTGATTGAATGGAATGAGACTGAGTTAAAAAATTACTGTCTGACTGAACTAAATCATCCTTTTTGAGATCTATGTCTGAAAATAAATTTCCACAGGCTCGTCAGTCAAGGCTGCAAGCTAGTTGGATGTGGCTCGGCAGTACCAAAACTTCAGGTTTCCAATGATGATCTTGCAAAAATTATTGAAACTAATGACGAATGGATAACTGTTCGTACTGGGATTCGTAATCGACGAGTTCTTTCAGGTCAGTTTATGCTTGTTGTGCATGTTAGTGTCACAAATTTGGGGCTGTGAATAGTCCATGGAACCTTTGTTTGCTGTTATCTCTGCCTGAGCTTGATTACAAGACTCAGAATCTGAGATCGTGCCTTCAGGAAGCCTGTATAGCTTGACGAGTTTAATCCTTGCTAGGCCAGGCTTGGTTTGGTTAAAAGCAGCCTATTGTATATTAATACAGAGTTATGGCTGGATATTTCTGGTTTGAGCTTTGTATTTTATTGACTCCATATACTTCTAGCTCATGTGTGTTGGGCCTACATCGCTGTAACTATATCACTGGGCTTAGAGGAACCTAAAGACACCAAACTGTGGCGAGCCTGGGTTGAGCCGAATCCACCATAATACTAATATGAATGAGCAAACTCAGGCGAAACCAGTTCTACCAGAATTCCTGCTTTTTTTACTTTATTTTTAATTTTTTTGTTCATATAAAGTCTGTATGCGTTTCCAGATGCCTGGCATCCTTGCTGGCTTTTGTGGAGGACGTATACTAGATGGCAGGCATCAAACCTCATCATTTAAATCTTTGCTGGTCAAGGAATTCTTTTGACCAAAATTCATTTTCATGCCTTGACTTTCACTAAACAGATATTTTATAGATTAATGGATCTTAGTTGCTCTTGCTATCTATGACTTTAGTAAAATTAAAAAAAAAAAACTTTCTTTTACATGTAATAGCATCTTACCTATGCAAACCGTCAATAGTTTTTGTTTGACCTACTCTTTCACAGGCAAAGATAGCTTGACGGGTTTAGCTGTAGAGGCAGCAAAGAAAGCTCTTCAGATGGCACAGGTTGATCCTGATGATGTGGACCTTGTCTTGATGTGTACATCTACTCCAGAGGATCTTTTTGGTGGTGCTCCCCAGGTATAACTATCCCAAAATTAAATTAAGTGGGCAGATCAAACATAATTGCAATCATAATTGAGGTTGAGTTGCATGGATATCTTCAGTTATCTATGTTGTTTGGTTTTGTTCATGCTAAGCAACATTACATGTATGTGGGCATGAAACTTTATTTCATGCGTCTCCAAGAGTTTCTTTTGGCTAGCTATAAAAGGGGATTTGGGGACAAGTAGAAAAACAATATATGTGTGATTTTAAGATGCTTCAATCAAATATAGAACTCTTAATTATATTTTTGATTCTTAATACTTTTAGGATATATACGTTTTGAAAGTAGTGCTAACGATTTTGTATGCATCTATATCTATACATATTACATGTATTATGTTTTAATAATGTCTCTAGTCTCGATTCACATGTATAGTCAAATTTCAAATGTGGTTTAATGCATACTGAATAATGGGATTATGGCCTTTGGGGCACAGCTAATAATGTAGTAGAAAATGATGTTACATAAACATTGCATAATATCAAATCCTATAAGTTTATCATTATATTACATACAGGGATTTACCTAAACTTTAGTGAGGTGTGCAATGTTATACTTTCCACTCAGAAACTGTTTCTGAGAATCTATAATTTAACCAAGTAAATTTTCATTATTTCTACGCTTATAAGTCTCAGAGGTTGTTTTAGGAGAATCCTTGGAGCATCTGCATCCAGTGGCGGCACTACAAAGGGCATAAGGGGGGCTTTGCAAAGTTTCTGTTATATATGTTTATATTTTCTTACATTACATATAACAAAATGTAAAATGGCACCACTCATAAGCAAGTTTTGAAAAAATCCAACATATTATATAAGAAATCAAGGGCTTTTTATAATGGTAAAATTGATATTTCTTTTTTTCTTTTTTTTTTTTTCATTTTGTTGTGAAAAGATTTCTTTTTTTGGGAAATCCTAGACGTGAAAACACGATCTAGGATTATTTTCATAGATATAGAATTTAATCAGCCAGCCAAATAAAATTCAGCGAGCTTATATATTTAGGCTGCTCTATATCAACATATGCTTTCAAAATATTCAAAAATTTTGGCCCCCCTTAAAATAAAATTTTGGTTCTCCCCTGTCTGCATCAGGCATATGATACTTCTGTTATTTACAATAATAGGTGTGATACCAGTATAGAGTGGGGTTACAAACATGCGACAAAGCGAAAGGCTGAAGAAAGTGGGATTTGGTTGAACTTGGGTCGAGCCTGAGCTTGACTTAAACACAACTAACCTTGTTCAAGCTTGGCTTGTTTATGTTTCACAAAGGTCAAGCTTTTCTGTAAGCCTATCCGAACTTATTCATTAGCATAAATCAACATTCATTTTGTTAACTCCTGTCAACACAAATTATCAACTACAACATACTCCAAAGGCTTGCTCAATTCTTCATTATAACTCACTGGCTTTACATCCCACAGAGCTTTTTATTAATAAAGTGTTTTCTTTGGGAGAGTTATGTTAGAGAGAGCAGTTTCTGATCTGGACCCAACCACCTGCTCAATCCACCCGAAATAAACACGTGGGCTATTCAATTTGGAGTTGATTCTTGGCTAATACGAACTCAACCTCATACCATTCAACCTGATCAGAAATAATTAACTCTAGAAGTCGTAGTTATTTTTTTTATAACTCTGATTTTACTATAATATCTTCAAAATTAGATATAAAGGGGTTTGTGGGTTAACCCATGAATGACTGGATTGGGTTAAGTAATTTTGTGAAGTGCTTCATCGGCTTTGAATTCTTGAATACCCACTAATAAAAGAACTACACGTATGAGAAACCATACTCTTCAAGATATTTTTCAAAGAAAAAATCAACCCTGTGGGGTAAATGATCCTTACAGTCGTCGTTTCCATATTAGTGAAGAATGGGTTGCTGGCTCATCCTTTTCTAGGTCCTCAGATGGTTTTCTCTAGTAAACCCTGTTTCCATCTTTTTCCATAGAAGGCCTCCCTTAAGAAATTGGTAACATCTTGTAAACACTGAGGTGTGGTGAGTGGTGACAGTGGTATTCAATCAAAAAGTTGTTCAGGCACTGTAGTTAGTGATGTTCCTGTGTTATGAACTGAATATAATTTTGTTTCTGGCATGATGGTTAAGGGCTTGGGATCTATTACTTGAACAATTCTGACTGCAGAGCATGTTTTCCAGTTGATGATCATGTTCTTGCTTTCATGAATAACATAATGTGAGATTTTCAGATGGATGTTTGATGAGCTCTTCTTTTTGAGGAATACACTATCAGATCTCTTCCCCAATAGCTTGGTATTCTAACTACTCTACCAAATTCTTATGCTCCCATTTTTATATTTTATTTCAAATAACAGGTCCAAAAAGAACTTGGCTGCAAAAGGAATCCTTTGGCTTATGATATTACAGCTGCTTGTAGCGGGTTTGTGTTGGGTCTAGTCTCAGCTGCTTGTCACATTAGGGGTAATGAACTTTACTTTGCTTTGATGAGGTTTCAATCCAAGGTTGGAACAATTAAACACTACCAGTGTAAATTGCAGGAGGTGGGTTTCAAAATGTTCTTGTGATTGGGGCTGATGCTCTTTCTCGTTTTGTTGATTGGACTGATAGAGGGTCCTGTATTCTCTTTGGGGATGCTGCTGGTGCTGTACTAGTACAGGTAATGGGCTTTATTTTGTTAATTGGTTTGATCAAAGTATCTATATTGTTGTGCTGTAAGCACCACGGCGATGTGTTCTACTTATCACAAATTCCAAATGAATTCATAGACTCTTGTATTTTCCTCCCTTGTATAATGATTTATCTCATACTTGAATTTTTTGTGATATTGCTCCACCCCTCTAGGTAGTGTGTGTATCACCTTTTTGTTCCCTTTATATTTTCTTTAGGGCTTTGTTCCTTCTATATGCAGGCAAAATAAGAGGTTAAAAAGAAAATCAGTATGACAAATTTTGACTCGTGCTGCTTCAAAAATTGTCTCTTAGCTATATCTATTTTCTTTCGAACCATACCAAACTGCACTGGGCGACAAATCTCCTTAATCCTTTTTAAAATAGTCATGTCTCACCTTTTCTAGGCCCCATGTCAGATTTCCTTTACAAATCGTTTTGGAATATACTGACTTAATCATTGCTTAAGACTAATAGTTATTTCTCTACCTCCCCTCACTCAAAAAGATATAAAAAAAAGAAGAAAAAAAGAAAAATATGGGTTCATACCAATAGGAAATGAATTATTACATTTAATTTGATAGTAAAATTATTCTGCAGGCTTGCAATAGTGAAGAAGATGGTTTATTTGGTTTTGACTTGCACAGTGATGGTGAAGGCCAAAGGTTTGTGTGCTCGTTATCTTGAGTAAGTACACTGTCCATGTCTTTCTATGAGGTTTGAGACTGAGCATGTATATCTGCTCCTTATGCAGGCACTTGAATGCCTCCATCAAAAGAAATGACACGGATCACATATTGGGTTCTAATGGTTCGGTGCCAGACTTCCCCCCAAGACTCGCCTCTTATTCTTGTATTCAAATGAATGGTAAAGAGGTCTTTCGCTTTGCTGTTCGGGCTGTGCCGCAGACTATCGAGTCATCCCTCGAAAAGGCTGGTCTCTCTGGGTCTAGCATTGATTGGTTACTGCTCCATCAGGTATGTGATATGGAATCTACAAAACTAAAATGAAACCTTAGGATTGACCTAAAATGCACATGGATAACATATCGTAAAGTGAGATCCACCCGCCAAACACTTGGCCTACATGAGAGAGATCTACTTTAAGAGTTAGTTGATGGATGATGCCTGCTATCAGCTTCCCATCTGTGCTCCCCTCTTCTATTGCTGATACATGATCTCATATTCTCATAAACCTCAACAAATGTATGACTTGTTCATGGAAAAGGTAAAGTTGATAGTCTGATCAGCTCACAGGATGATCTCTTAAATTGAACCGACAGAATTCGAGTCAAGATTCATAGTCTATTTCGTAAGGGAAAATGTTGAAGGTGAAAAAATAAGAGTGGGCATACAATTTCAACCAAACAATTCTCTTTATGATCTCCGTGAAATAAATAGCTGTTCCGACTTTTAAGTTTTCTCTATAATCAGGTGATATCCGCTTCATTTTAAGTTCCTGTAGTGAAATTGCTTGGTACCAATAAATGAAAACGTGTTCTAGAAATCGATTTGATTCTAAGTCATTCATCCTGGAAGGTGCATTCTACCTGTAGATTGTGTTGTACATTCATTGCTAAACGCTATCTACATTTTTCAGTTGTCTATATTCATCAATTGTGATAATAATAATGACGAAGATTGGTAAATGCAGGCAAACCAGAGGATCATTGATGCAGTTGCAACCCGGTTAGAAGTCCCTCCAGAACGAGTAATATCAAATTTGGCAAATTATGGTAACACAAGTGCTGCATCTATTCCGTTGGCATTGGACGAAGCAGTTCGTAGCGGGAAGGTGCAGTCAGGCCATACTATTGCAGCTGCAGGTTTTGGGGCGGGTCTCACATGGGGTTCTGCCATTATTAGATGGGGATGAAACACTCCTACTTCTCCCAGTGATGCACCAAAGTAAAATATGAGAGAATTTGTTATAAAATGCAGCTCCCCAGTTCGTGCTTCCCATTCTATATGCATTGCAGATAATTGGGGAAGTTGAATTCGCATGGTCTCCATCAGCACCCTTTTCTTTGTATGAATTTTGTTACTGTTTATCTTTGGCACTCCAATAAATTTATTTATTTTGCTTCCTTGTCAAAATTTTCATTTGCTTTCACTTATCATCTTTATAAAGTCACCCCATCTGCATTAACATGGTGCATTTTAGTTACAAGGTACAGCAGGATAATGATTTTGCAGGTCAAGAAGACAAGCTTGGTTTACATTGCAGCATTGAATGAACTCTTTTTTTTTTTTTTTTTTTTTTTTTGTGGGTTTTAAAGCATTGAATGATTTTTTAACTACTGAGTAACCAGTGTAGAGAATGATATCATAAGCTGCCCAAAATTAATATATTTATTTATTATAAATAAATGAAGTATAATAATTTCATCGCAGTTTCACTACAGCTTTGTAGTGAATAATTAGGGAACAAAATAAGAAATGATAATAAAAAATAAAATCTGTGATGATAAGAAGAACTGAATTAATGTCGCCGCGCTCGTGGAACTTAAACTCCTGCAAGTCTAGATTTGATCCTCTGTAATGAACTATCGACTGCAATATCAAATGCATCCTGCTTAGAACTTAAACCCAGTGAGCTTTCATGCTTCCTATACATAATCCTTGGCATCAGCTCCAAAACTTTCTCTCTCATCCTCCTAATTTCATTTCTCGGAATACCCATCAACACATCCAAAATCTTCATCCCTTTATACACCACCTCCTCTTTTGGTATATACACAGAAAATTCTTCATACTGCTCCTCTGGCAAATGCCACCCGAATTGTGACTTCGCCGATAGGTCTTCGAAGAAAACCGGCACGCACCCAGCAAGAATACTATCAAACGTCGACCGCCGAGTCGGTGTATCTCCGGGAGGTTGCAAACAGAAGCTGGATTGAAGCATCGGCCTCATGAACCGTACTGGGTCATGCTCGCAAATCCCATTAGAGCAATCCACAATGTCGCATATTTTATTGTACCCATTGCTGCTGAGGCTACTGCTGTTCTCGCATTCTTCTCTAATGCTCCGCCGAATATTGAGCGACTGCGACGCCCCTCCGCCGCCGGCGAACATCACGAGGGTGGTGCGCCGCGAACGCCTCGCGCGCTGCACCCACGACTCGAACCGTGCGAGATTGGGCGGATGATACGACGTCGGATGCGGAATTGCGTGCTCCTGCCACGGCCACGCACGCGCCTCCAATGTTAACGCCGTCACATTGAAGAATTCGGGTAATTCGAGAAACGATGTGCCCCATATCGGTGGGTCGTTCTCCAATGGCTGCGAGAAGTCCCATGCGGCACGTGCCATGACCAAGAAATGGTCGTGACCCCTATTGCGATTCCACACCTCCGGTGCATCTTTTTGCAGAAATTGGTACAGTTCGAGGCCGTGTTCGGCGCTAGAGTTGACTTCGGGGCCGTAAAGGTACCGGAGGGCATCGATGCCGGCATAATAAGGGAGAAAAATGGCGTCGGCGTTTGTGGGATCGGAGGTGAGACAAGGGTATTCCAGGATCCGACGGTGGAAAATGAGTTCGAGCATAAACGGGTCGGTTCGATACCAGCTTTGGGAACGATTGTGCGTCTTTTGGCCTAAGCCATGGTTGGCTAAGTAAGGGCAGAAATCGTCGTAAACAGGGTATTCGGAGCAGTTGGCGAGGAGATCGAGATTGAAGCGAGATGGGAGCCGTCTGATGTGGATCCAACGGTTCTTGCAGTCTTGGGTGTCTGGTTCAAGGTTGGATTGAGAAAATGTGAATTTGAAGAAGAAGAAGAAGAAGAAGAAGAAAACGACAACGAAGAAGAAGGTGGATTTGAAGGCCATAGAGATAGTGGTGGCGGTGGTGATGGGTAAGGGAGGAGATGGGTAGAGAGAGAAAAAAGTGGGAGGAGATACAGAGAGAGAAAGAGAGTGGGTGTTGTTTTCTTCTTTTTGTTACCATTACCATTACCATTACAGTGTAATTGGTCGTCGGTCGTCCTTTTCTCCTTTTGGACGCTGTAACTATTCATTTTTTATTTTTTATTTTATTTTATAATTTTATATATACAGTGCTCAGTGCCACTTGAGACTTGAGATAAGTTGTTTTTTCAAATAGCAATTTGGTTATGTTCAGTTTATCTGAGAGAGAGAGAGAGATGAGGAAGGAAGAGATAAACGGTCAAAGAGGTAATTTCAATTTTCAAATTTTAAATGGTTTTAGTAATTTAACAACACGGGGAGGGATTTGACCCCACCATTGTCGGTGGGAGATCAATAGCTCACGGTCAAATACTTTCACTCCACTTGCGGAGGGTTTGCCACATCATCCTAAAGTGTAATTACTACTTTAATGCTTTTAATTGGATTTTGAGTGAGTGAGAGAGAGAGATATGAGGAAGGAAGAGGAAAAAAAAGGTGAAGTTTCAAAATCCATTTTCTATTTTTGGTTAAAGAAAAAGAAAGATGAAATAAATCCAATGGATTTAAAATTTATTACTTTTAAAAATATGAATACATGGACATGTTAATAGAGAAATATATTTATATATGTGAATATATGGATAAGTAGACATGTGGACGCGGATACAAGAATATAGAAATAAGGACATGTTAATAAAAAAATAAATTATTTATTTATTTATTATTATTTGAAAATATGACACATTGTGAATAAAAGTAAAGATGAGCTTCCACTTCATCGGTGAGGAGACAAGTATTTTCATTGCTTATTAAGAAGAGTATTGCTAGATCTTCCCTTTAACATTTCTAATTTTATTGCCACAAAATTCCTGATAAAATGTGTTTTAAATGAATCCAACCCTTCATTTATTATCAAACCCTTTCATTGATAATAAATAAATAACTTACATCATCAGATATGTTATTACGAATACTTTTCTAAAAGTTAAAGTAAATGTTCCCTTGAGCACACGTCAAAATTATTTTTATTTTGGGTTAAATGGATGTTCCTTTCACAGTCTTTTGCTAAATTTAACACTGATGGGTCACAGATTGGTCATTCCGGCCTTGCTGGTGGAGGTGGCTTTTTACGTAATCACTTTGGGGAATGGATTTTTGGGTTCTCCGGGAATTTAGGTAATGCCTCAAGTATTGCAGCTGAAGCTTGGACCCTTCGTGATGGCCTTCGACTGGCTAATCTTCATGGCATTTGGTTTATAAATGTTGAAGTTGATGCTTCTGCCCTTATCACTATGGTTCTTATGGGAGTTAACAGTAGCAACCAGCTAAGTCTTATTATAAATGATTGCAGCAACCTCCAGGAAGTTTCAGTCCATCACATTTACAGGGAAGGTAACAAATGTGCTGACATGCTCGCAAAGATGGGATGCTCCATTGCTTTTGATTCAGTGGTTTCGTCTAAATCATCTGTTTATTTATCTTTGTTGCTTTATTTTGATGCATTAAGCACAAACTATCCTAGATGTATTTCAAGTTCTTAGTTTAATGTTATTCGCCTCATTATCCAAAAAAAAAAAAAAAATATATTTTTTGTGAATCTGACTTTTTGGAATTTAATAGTCCAATTTAGAGGTATTTCCAACACTCTTACGGTGTAGTCGTGATATGTGGGCTTGCAGTGATTATGGTCCATCACTTTCACAACATTTAATTGTCACCTTGATTTCCAATAAATAATCATAATGCCACTTGGATTCTTGCAACAGCATCCAATGCAGTGTCAACTTATTTTTAATTTTCATATTTAATTAGCAAACGCGAATGCTAAACATTTATGGAGAAATTGAATTTTGAAAAAGGCTATTCTATATAATATTGAAAGTTATGATTGTATTTAATTCATTTCCACTAAAGCCTCGCTTTGGGTAGACCAATATTAAATAATGAACTTTTTATCATTATGTTCTATACCAAATTCACTAACGTTGCCTCAATTTGATGTGCGGAAGGTGTGTATGTTCCTAAGCACATAGAACTCAACTCATGTGTGGTTAGTGTTATGTGTTTAAAAAAAAAAAAAAATGCATGGTTAAATTACCGAAAAATCTCCGCGGATTGCTTCCATTGTTTTAAGGAGGTTTGTTATTCTCTTTAACTTTGGGCTGGTTCTAATCAGGATTATGTATTCTGGCTTTGATCGCTTTTATTGGATAGAACAAGTTTGAACTTTGAACAACTTTAAAAGTTTGAAGGTAAGTCCCTAAGGGGGCATTTGGTAGGAGGTTTTGACCGGTGGGTTTGGACTTCGCTTTCAATTGTTTGGATGGTGGATTTGGGGTCAAGAAGACAACCTGGTGGAGTGAGGATTCCTGCCAACAAGGGGAATGCCAAGTCTTTTCTCAGCGTATATATATATGTATATATATACGACTTTGTTGGGTGAGATCTGTATTGATTTAATAAGGGGTAATTTGATAATCATGTTAAATTTGTTGGGATAATATCTTGTCGAAACAAACAAAGGTCAGGCTTCAAGCTTGGTAATCTTATTCTTGATTCCCCATTCCAAACATTGAAAAGGGGTTACAAAGGTACAAACCCAAAACCCCCCTATTGGACTTTTCTGGGCTTGAGATTCCTAGCCGCCCTTCCAAACGCCCCCTAAGTTTTTAGATGGTACTGAGCTTAACTGGTTCAACTTGAATTGCCCTCACATGTACTAATACAATTTTAGCTACTTGGGCCCTATTGCCTTAGTAGGCCCAATTGTGAGTAAATCTCATCAACTTAGATTATCTTAAAACGGCGAGAATCCATCCCCAAATCCCAACGAATAAAACTAAAAATGTAAACCCAATCTAAGCATAAGAAGTCGTTTAATGCAACGGCCTTTTGAAAACCTCCCTCAGTTCATTTTCCCTCCATATTAAAGCTACACACTTCTCTTCTTTTCTCTGCTGAAGAAGAAAGAAATCCAAGAACACACACCATTCCCACATACTTCCAAGATGATGAAAGCCATAGGTAATCTCTCTCTCTCTCTCTCTCTCTTCCACCTTTTACTTTCTTCAAGAAACTTAACCCTTCACTAATCTTTGCATCTCTTATTACCGAACAGCTCTCTTCAGTCGCAAGAAAACCTTTCGTCCCTTCAAGGACTACTATGCCGAATGGATCAACAGCCTCAAGAACACCTTACTTCCACTTCTCCGCCGCTCAATGTTGCCCTCTTCTCCGAGTCTCCTCTCGACCCAAGTGGAGATGCTCCACCACCATTTCCAGGCCTACTACAAGGCCCTCGACCTCGCTGCCTCTGACGATGTAGCCCAGCTTCTCTACCCCAACTGGCGCAATTCCCTCGAAAAACCCTTTCTCTGGCTCGGCGATTTTCACCCTTATCTCTTCACCAATCTCCTCCGATCATTCCTTGATGACCGGGACGATGACGATGACGATGGCAGCCTTGAAATTGGGGGTAATTTGGAATTTGATATGGTGGGTCAAATTGCAAAGGCGTGGAAGGATCCGCCTAAAACTTTGATGACTCGAATTGATCAAATTGAATGTGGGTTAAGGCTTATGGTGCCAGCATTGGCGACTCGTGCAAGGAATGCGCAGTCAGGGTTTATTGATGGCTTGGCAGGGGATTGGGGTTCGTGTGAAGGGAGAAAGGATGGCGCCAAATCGCCCGTTGGAGAAGCCGTTATGGGTCATATGGATGAGATGGTGAGTGTTTTCTTAGATGCCAATCGGCTTCGGAGGAGTGTTCTTTCTGAGATAATTGGGGCTACGAATCTTTATCAATCGGCCCTGTTTCTTGAAGGGCTAGCCCAGTTTCTTGTTGGGTTCAGGGATCCTGATTTTCTCTGTGAATTTGAACGGTGCAAGATGCCTCTTAACTGAAAAATTGATCTGGGGTTTTGATGAATTTGATATTTTCTTTTCTTGCTCTCTGCATTACGGGATATTAAAAAAATTGGTAATCAGTCTTCTTCTTCTGTATGCCTTGTCTTCCGAACTTGCTTTTATGTCTGGACCTGTAAGTCTTCTCGCTTTTCTTGTTGGATTTTAATGACAATTATGTGATTAAAACTTAACCTTTTCATGCTAATTTTCTTCTCATTGCATCACTGGTTTTGCTGTTATGTTGATATTTCTCTGGAAAACTTTTATTGGCAGGTGATATGCAGTAATTATCCGGAAAGGCCTTCTTCGATCATTTTGGGTATTCTGGTTGTAGTTCTTCAAGAGGAAGTGAACATTTTTGTCAAATTTTATATTGTGAGAATCCACAATTTTTTTTCTCTTTTTTTTTTTTTTTTTTTTAATTTGATTTGTGAGTGTAATGCTTGATATTTGGGGAATTGCTGCAACTAATTTGTTTCATCCCTTCTTGCTGCATCATCTCTACTTAATAAAGCAATAGTGTTATTACAGAAAAATGAGTGTTTGGGAGGCTTGTTTTTGCAGATTTTCTTGTCACTTGGGCAATGATAGAGTGCCATTGAAGACTCAATATCATCTGTAGTCACCAGTTCATCCGTTGTATATACTATCTTGAACATGGACTAAGGACTCACCATATCGAGAATGTGACTTCGAGTGCATTGTTTGTCATTGCCTTTTGTCTCTGATAACATAGCCTTAAACAGGCCAAATGGTGTTAAAATTAGGTTTCTGATTTCTGCTGAATCTCTGCAGTCTAGTTTTTGACAACGGCCTTTTCTTAATTTACTTTTACCTGAAAAGAAGAGAAAAGAAGGGGGGGTTGAATATTTGCCTTGTCTTCAATTTTTCATGTCCATTTGAACAACTTCCGAACTTCGGTCAAAAAACCTCCATTGATAGCTATACCGTAGACTCAAAAGTTGTTGAGCTCTCTCTCTTTCTCTCTCTCTACAATGGATGTTGGCATTCCTTTATCGAATACTAAAAGGTGATTATGCCAATTTGGATGATGATCGTGACTAGTAGAAATATTAGACCAGAGCACTCTGAAAAAAAAAAGTGCAATAGGGTGGCAATCTGGGGAAGTCATGACGGTCGAGATCTCCTTGATCAATCCTTGGGGAAGGAGATGATTGTAACGGAACGTAGTTGTAGGGGAAGAAATATAAATAGAAAATTTGGGTGCCATTCTCCAAATGCAGCTAAAATTTATCTATGGTGATCATGATGAGTAGACAAAAATCAGATGGGCACAATACCAGGTGATGAAATTTAAAAATTCAAGAATAGAGTTCACAGATTGATTATTGATTTCATTTAGTAAAGCAATAGATTGGTGTTATAGAAGAATTCATAGGAATCTGAATGGATTTTGGAACTGTCTTGCCTACTAGTTTCCTACACGAATTTAATTTTCATCCTTTGTGAATGAAGAAACTTTTATAAGGCAAATTTCTGGTTTTGGGCAAGTGAAGCAATTAAGGAGCGAAAATGAAGGAAAATAGAATTTTCATTTATTCCATCCATTCAGAAAGACAAATTGCAAAAAAAAAAAAAAAAAAAAAAAAAACCAGCTCCATTTTAGAAGGTTGTAGATGCAATGAATCGTCGATTTCATTTTGAGAAGAGACGATTGAAGTAATCATTAATGATTCCTCTCATCCATATCATGAAAATTAATAGAATTAATTGAGGCAACAATAGTGCCATGACCACAGCATATATTGTTTTGCATAAAACTTTGTTATGTTTGTTTATTGGCCATGGGTATGGAATAGTCAGGTAAGGTAAGAGTTGTCACCCTGTATTCAGCCCATTCAACTGGACGCGTAAAGCCTATGCATATATGAATGCAACCGATCCCCACATGAGGTTTTCATCTTTCTTAAACAGCTACCTAAAACTGCATGATGTTCATTCCAAAGGAAATAGTTAGGGAAAGCAAAACTTGTGAGAGAATAATCAATTTTCTAAGGCAGCTTTGGAAGAATTGTGATGAAGTTACTTCCACCAGGGAAAGTTGTAATGCATTTAGGTGAAAGATAAGGTAATTAACTACTCTTTGTGAAAAAAATTCTCATTTTATTTGCATCAAATAGCTCAGCAAAACAGGAAAGGAATCTCAGATGTTATGGAAACTTCCTCTATGTCCTTGAAGGAAGGGAATTTTGATGGGTTTGTTGGAAAAGATGATATGGATGCCGCAGGGCCTTTGCATGCTTCAATATCACTCTGGCCCAATTTTTTGGTGCAAATTTCACTAGTGTCAGGTCTTCAAGCTGGGGGAATATATGGGATGAGTCCTACTTTAAGATAACAAAACAGAATATCATGGGGAGGTTTACTCTCAGAATTTGTGGTTTTTCTTTCCTATGCTGATCGAATTTCACTAGAAAAATCATAGCTTCGAAGGAGAAATTTATTGACATGACCTTCATGGGACAAACCAAAATTACAAAAATCAAGAAGAAAATAGACATCAAATTTTCTCATTTAAAATTTGTTAACTAGTAATTGCCTGCATTTGAACCAATTCTTATCCACTACCAAAGTGAACCTATTGATGTTACCTTCTACAATTTAACATCTTTTAAAATAAGTTACAGGCAGGATAGAGACGCTCCTCTGGCCTCTGGCATGCATGGACCCAAAAAAAAAAAAAAAAAAAAGAGAGATGGAAGAAAGGGAGATTTGATTATATAACTCACTGCAACCTAATTAGCTAGTAGCTCCTTCTTTGGTTTAATTCATAGCAATTAAGTAATTAATATATATTATCTTCTGCTTCGCTTTACTATATCAAAAACATACTGAAAGCGACCCACCAACTGCAAAACATTACGATGCTGAAATGGGGCCTATAGTGAACCATAACTTTAAAAAAATTCTGTTTGCTTTGATGAATTTGTAAAATTAATTAAAAATTTACGTGTTTTTAAGTTTGTTTCACGTGTGAGTGAGAATCAAAAGTGAAGGGAAAATGCAAAACATTAGGCTTGATTTTCATTCTGTCCTGTCTCTCATCCTCAACCCCACTTGTGCAAGTAGGTGCAACAACAAGAATTAACAACAAAAACATCAATTAACAATTATATATAATTATTATATGGCAGCTATGAATTATGTTCTTCCTTTCCAACCTATCTATGATTTGAAGAGCCGTGTCTCTTCTGTTCAACAAACCATGCCATGTGCTTTAAAACCTAGCTATGATTTGAAGAGTCTGTTCAACAAACCATGCCATGTGCTTTCAAATGTCTTTATATATATATATATAAACCAATTATATATCAGTTATCACCTGATCATTTAGTTCTTCATTATTTTATCTGTTATCTGAAGATGACACCTGAACTGCATGGAAATAAATGTATCCTTTGACAACAGTGCATGGCATCTCTTCATAGAATTATATATGCATCAATTGTTATGGGGTTGCTGCATGCATATTCAATTCATACAAGCATAATATACACAGATATATGTGCACAAGGATTCATCTATGCAGATATTTTAATCCAGTGTATCGGAGTAATTAATTAAGTTTAGTTGGGAATTGGAATAAATTAATCCCACTTGACGATCTCGTTAATATATGAAGTCTTTCTTATCGAAAGCAACCTTTTAAAAGTACATATATATGTGATATGTAGAAGGATACTTTGTGAGAGGATGAATGAGTTTCCGTATCCATTCCAGATGTCCCACCCACACCTAACCCCGGTGGCGCCGCCGCCCAATTTTTTCTTGACAAGTGGCCGTTATTATTTGTACAATATTAGAATCATTTATAATACACAACTTTTATATGCATGTGAGGAGGGTAAAAACCGTCTTTATTCCTGGTGTCGACATGTGATCGAGATGATACGCGATGAATGATCAAACAAGTTCTACCCGATCTATTAAAGTAACTCGACCAGTATATATGAATTACCTGATTAACCGCCCCATAAAATCGGTTCAGAATCAGCTGTACCTATGGAATATGCATTAAATAATTCTGACGACTGATTTTGACAGAGCATTTAAGATCATTAATTGGCGGGCATTTAAAATCTTAAATAAATATCCGATCAGACCACAGTGAGCCACTAATGAAGGAAATCGCACTCAAGTGGTCATATCTATGACCACCCAATAAAAGACCTCATTA
>JAESVK010000967.1:1239102-1305692 GCA_017140935.1 Hamamelis virginiana
TGTCAAAATAAATAAATCTAATATAAAATATTTAAAACTAAGACACCTTTTGGATTTGTTTTCTATAAGTACTTATTTGCTTTTTTTATAATTTCCGATATAAAATTTCTTAGAAAAATTTTAAAAAAACAAATAAATACTTATAGAAAACAAATCCAAATGGTGCCTAAATAAACGCATATAACTTTGAACTTTCCTATGGACTTTGCTCGAAAGTACCAAACATGTCAAAACTTGAAAATTAATTTTGATCAAGCATGAAATTGTTATAATAATATAAAGTTTAGACATCGATCATTGAATTCTAGCATTCCTGCTTTTCGATTCATGCCTAAAATTTTGAGCCTAATTAAAAAAAAAACACACACACACATATATAACACTCTTGGCAATATTTTTCAGAGTGTGCGCGCACCACTGTTCAAATTGGCAGAAGGAAAAAGGTTTGGTTTGAAACTTTGAATGATTTCTTTTATATATATATATATCAAAAGCCAAAGCTTAGAAACAAGAGAAATGTAAATTTTTGATAGAATTTCTATAGTTAACTTGTTTGGCTGCCATGAATGTGATTATTCCTTATAGAGATAATGATGGGATAATCTTTTACCATGTCAATTTAGAATCATTCATTTCCATTCTTATTTGAACAATAAAAATTTAATCACTAGAAATTTGTGTGCTCTATATATCTAATAGAGAGGAATTGCTATCTTTTTTGTTGTTAAGCCAATCATATGTACTCTATCTCTTTTTGTTTTTCTAGAAATTATTTTTGTCCTCCATTTGAAAGAAAGGAAGATTGGATGGAATGCCTCATCCCTTTATGTATCTTTAGTAGGAGGATGAAAAAATAATTTACTTTCTTCCGTTTTATTTGATATCGTAAGGAGATAAATGATAGAACATTAAAAAAGAGGGACATGTTTGCTTTGCCGCTTACTTTACCATTATTTTTATCCATCATTCTTAAAATATTAATGTGGGTCAAATATTTTAAAAAACCGTATGTTAGATTTAATACTCTATTTATATAAGTCATACATACAAAAAATCGTATTGATCTTATTAAATTTTTTAAAATTTTAATTTAAAAAATTGCGATGTTTCTAAGTATAATAATTTTTTCGGATCGTATTTTTCAAATGATATAAACTCTCTCTTACATGAAATTCTTTCTAATACTATTAAAATGAATATCAATTCAATTGATGTTTATTAATTTTACTATTTAATAAAAAAAAAGTATGAGTACAAGCCAGCGAGTAAGTGTCATTTTTGTAGTCGAGCGTTTATCTCTTCCACAGAGATATAGCCGGACCTTCTCCTTGAATATAGAAGATTCCATCGTGATTACCGAGAAAAACAAACCAACCGTATCTGGACCCCACCTTCCCCTAATAACTCCATACCCTTAAAATGAAAATCTTGTACTCGCCTTGCCCACTTTTTTTGCAAACTTTCAAACTTTTCTATTTTTCTGTAACCGAGTCCTTTTTAGACCGAGTAAAACCGAGTTGCCAGCTCGGATCGTGGGCCACGTGACTCCTCACACGACAATCGTGGGAGGGGCCCCAAAAGCAGAACCGCTTTTACGGTTTTTTCCTCTTTCCATAGCTTCGACACCGATTTTCGCACGTGACAACTCCACCTACACCGTACGCCACGTCATCCCGTCACGGTGCCATTAATTTCACCAATTATATAATGGACAAAAATCCTCTGCCAGTTGTACATGAAAGCAATACTACCGCGAAATACGTCCATCTTTGCATAGTGGGCCTCAGCTGACACGTGGTCACGTCACAAAATTATGTTCACAGGTGTCGTAATTTTGTATATGCATCTCAAAATATTACCTACAGGTGGCTCCCCTCTCTTAACCTATTCTAGCGGGACCAATTGTTTTCTTTTTCTTTTTCTTTTTTTAATTAAATTTTTTTATTTATTTAATTTATTAACTAATTGTGGGAATTCAGTAATTTCGAGTGGTGTTTCCCAATTCGAGAACCAAACTTGCCTTGTTTAGCAAGTCTTTTAAGCCATCATACTCTATAAATACCCATCCCTCCTCGCCTTCGTTTCCTTCTTTCTTTCTCATTTTCATTTTCTATTACCTGCGTTTTCGTTCACTCTCTCTCTCTTTCATTTCTCCTATTTCTAGGGTTTCTACAGCCTCCATTCATCGGAGGTCATTTTCTTTATCTTTAATAGAATCTTCTTCCCTTTTATCTCTTCCATTTAGCTTCTCATCTTTCTCGAATGCTTAAGCCGTTTGTTCTCGGTGTCTTCATTTTCAGGTTTTAGGCATTCTGAAGATCGGTTCGTGTTTGGTTGATTGGAAAAAGAACCGGTACGGTACTATTGTTTTCTCGCAAATTTCTTTTTGGAGAGAGAATTTTCTAGCTTAGCTGCTTTGTGCAATGCTACCGGAAATGTTCTCATAAACTTATTAGTTTCAATATTTGAAAGCTTTTTTTTTTTTTTTCTTTTATTTTTGATTTCTTCTCTTAAGTCCTACGTTTGGACTGTTGTGATTTGGTTTCCGCAATCGTTTCCATGATTTTCTGGATCTTCATCTTTTTTCGGTGAGACATGCAGCTGTATTATATATATATATATATATATATATTTTTTTTTTTATGGCACATATTGATTCATGAACCGAACCCGAAGATTTTGATGTTAGTTTTGATTGTATGTTGCGAAATGTACGCCGCGTGGTTCTACATAGCTACTTTTTTCTTCTTATCTTGGTTTGGAAATTTTGTTCACTTGGACGGTTGACATTCATTACCTATGTTGTTTCTTGATATATTGTATTTCTATATCTATTATTTTCAATGTAAAACTGTATTATTTTATGAAGGAAGATGATACGACAGCGCATTGGTTTACTTTCGTTCATTTTAGTAATAATTTTTAAGTTTGTCGGTTGCTGCAAAGTTGGAAAAAATTGAAATTGCTCTAGCGCTGAAAGTCGCTCGGTGAACATGAGAATCAATCTGACCAAACCCTTTTGGTTTGTGTTTTTTTTAAGGAGTTTGGTCCGGTCTTAGGTACGGGAAATGGTGAGCTAACGTTTACCTGATTGGGTAGGCTTTTTAAGAGTTTGGTCCGATCTTGGGTTAAGGAAACGGTGATCTAACTTTACTTGATTCGGTCTTGGATTTAAATTTTGGAAAACGAACTTTATATCATATAATATCATTTAATTGTACATATGTTACATATGTACATATCCTTAGATTAAAAATGTACTTATTTATCTTTTGAAGAATTATATATCCTTTTATTTTTTGTTGATTTTATTGTAATTAATTTTCATATTTGGTTCTAAGAAAAATATTGAAAATATTATTTTCTAGCCGAAACTACTTGAACCAAAAATTTTCATTGGTTGGATTGGTTTGATTTTTCTAATTTATGAGTTAGTTCTGGATTGAAAGTCAAATGATCCAAACCATACTGACCGAGTTGCATTCCTAAATTTCTTAATGTGTCCTAATCACATTTCCTTGATATAATCCCTCCAAAATATGAAACCAAGTTCCAAAATTTCTTAATGTGTCCTAAATTTCTTATATGCTGCCAGTTTAGTATTTTATTTTCTAGTGGTATTTATTATTTACCTGTTACGAATTTCTATTAAAATTATTTTTAAGGTACCAAGTTTCTGTCTATATTGCGTCAGTATTTGAGATAGATGATTAATTGATGTCATTAGTGTTTGTATTTTTTGGGGGTGGAAGTATAATTTTTTGACCTTTACACTAGGGTTTTTCTTTTTTCATTTTTTAAAATTTATCTCGTCAGGGAGGGTATTTAATATGTTTATGTTCATTTTGGTGGCTGCGGGGTCTTGTCATTACAGCAAAAATATTCTGTTTGATTTTTTATTTCATTATTTTTGCTTATGCAACATTGAAATTGATATATCAGGTCCAGAAGTGGGGTCACCCTTTCACTTCAGTTTGGGCCTACAGTAAGCCGCTAATACATACATACCGGAAATGCTAATATAAGTTCCATCTATTGCAAAGTTGTGTCAGATAGGGCTAGTTGCGGAATAGATTCTAAAGAACCGATTTTTGGATTAATTACTCTTTTCTAATGTATATCATGCTTGCCAAAAATTTCAGTGATCCAAAAGACGTTTTATTAAAAAAGCTACTATAAAAATGGTGATATTTTGAGGAACAAAAAGTTAATTTTTTTCCTAGCTAGTAACATTTTAAAAAAACCGATCATTAGATCTTTTGATTTTTGGCAGGCCACATACGTAAGAGGAGTATCTAATTTAATGGCCAATTTTTTAAAATTTATTCTATAACCGGCCTTTCAGAAATCACCGACAATTTTGCCTTAGGTAGACCTTATGCTAACATCTTCATGTCTATATTATATGTTTCAATGTATGAAGCGTGTAACGGTTAGGCAAATATGGTAACTCCGACAATTTCTGTCTTCAACGTCCCTTAATTTATAGATACATGCAGACAAAGAAACATGAATAATAAATGAATGACACTGTATGTTGTTGTGGGCAATGTGATGCAAAGATGTGGCATAGTGAAATTATCAATATAATAATTACATGGTTCTAAATTATTTCGAATTACTTTGCCATGCCTCTTGAAATATTTCTCATGTGTTCCCATATTAAATATGAAACATTTTAATTTCAGCGGGATGATGTTTTTTTTTCTTTTTGGTGCGAGTAATTAAAAGTTTATTTGTTCGGTCCAGCTTTCTAAACTGAGAATTAATTTATATTATTTATCTTTAATTTTTAATAACTTATTTATTTTCTTAAATTAATTTTCTTTTTCTCACTTTAAAAAAATGAAGCTTGATGGTTGTTTCAAATATGAGCTCACCTTTTATGATTTCCGCAATACTTGATAAGGCAGGTTCAATTTCCACATTGGTGTTTTCCATTTCACCGAAGGCTTTTTTATCTATTGCGAAATATACAAGACGAAGTGTCCTGCTTCATTCTTAAGACAGAAGATAGTTAATTCCCTGAACTTTTTTCATCTTAAAGGTTTTTTTATTTAATTATTTGGTTTGGTTGGTGAGAAAATTGCGGCATATTGAATCTTAGATTGTGCATAAACTTATATCATTAATTCGTGATATCACCTTTTGTGCATAAATTTATTTCCGCAATACTTGATTGGTAACTTATATCATTAATTCATGATGAATCATTTCGGACCCTTTCATTTGCATAAACTTAGCCAGATTGGGAATGAAAAGAACGAAAAGAGAGGCAAGGATCTCCCACATTGGAAGTTCCAAACGCTTGGACTTCTACACCTCATTGTTTATTCGTTAACCTGAATCCAAAATTATTCAATCTTACTCCCACACTACTTAATTTGTTTACTGATCCCCTTTGGTCCACCTAAACAATTTATGTTTGGAATTTTTTGAGTGAAGATTGTCCGTTTCCGTATTTTGATTGGGCTCTAGTATTTGTTCGCTATGTTTCTGTAACTAAATAATTTAGTGTATGGACAAATCAGTGTTCTTCCGCATTCTCTGTCTTCAATAGTTAATTATGATGTTGCTGTCGCTAGATTATTTAGCTTCGTTTTATCATGTTTCAGGCAGAAGTTCAGCGAATTTTTTCGAGATTGTGGTGCTATTTATATCACTCCTTTCTCAAATATCCTTAGGCAAATAATGTTCAAGCATCTGCTATAAATGCAGTGTAGCTTTGGAGATGAGAAGGTATGGCATGGTTTGAATATTTATTTGTTTGGGAAACTGAATAATGTTTTGAAAATTGGTTAGCTTTTTATTTAATGTGTGGCCATCGTCACCAGTTTTCAGGAAGCTTATGCTTGATGGACTGCTCACCCAGCAGTAGTGATAAGAAAACGTTGAAGAGGTGGTTTTTCATAGACAAAATGGTTGGGTAAATATCATCTGAGATTAGATTTATAAATCTCTGCATCGATTGAGCAGCTGGTAAATATCATACACTTTGTTTCTACTTCATAAATCTGAGCAAGTAAACTGGATCCAATGGACTTGAAGTCAAACCATGCTTCTCCAGTTCTCACTGACCCTGCACCCATAAACAAGTCTAGAGCATTAGGCATCCATTCCAGTCTCTTCTCCCAACCAGGGGCAGCATTTTCCTCCAGCATGTATATAACAATTCCAAGAAAGAAGCCTGGAAAGCTCGATGATGTCCGTTCCAATGGCTGGCTAGATGCCATGAAATCCTCCTCACCTCCTCGCAAAAAATTACTTAAAGATATCAATATTGAGGCTGCTTCGGATGATTTTGATGTTGCTTACTGCTCGTGGACGGTATGCTTGCCTCTGTTTAAGCTTCTTTTTTTTTTTTTTTTTTTTTGGGGGGCGGGGGGATTGGTGTTGAAATTTTTTATTGAAATGAGTCATTTATGCTGTTTCCTTCTTTAACCTTCTTCCCTTCTTCTATTTATGCAGCTGAAGTATCCATCAGCACTTCACTCTTTTGAGCAAATTAAAAGTTATGCAAACAAGAAGAAGATAGTAGTGTTTCTGGATTATGATGGGACTCTTTCTCCAATTGTGGATGACCCTGATAGAGCTTTTATGTCTAAAGCTGTAAGAATCAACATGTTTATTACTTTTTAGTGTAAAATGCTCTTTCCTTTTACCCCTTTCTAGTCCTGTGTAATTATTGAAATTAAATTAACTTGTTGTCAGATGCGTTCTGCTGTAAGAGATGTTGTGAAGTATTTTCCTACAGCAATCATTAGCGGAAGAAGCCGTGATAAGGTAGCTGGAGATATTCATATATGTGAATTTAAGCATTTAAGGATATAGTTTCATTTTGTTCAATTTTTATTTATGCATATTTGCTTATATTTCTTCTCGATGCCATTAGGGTCTGATTCCTTGCTTTTGCTTTTAGGTTTACGAGTTGGTAGGACTAACTGAACTTTATTATGCTGGTAGTCATGGGATGGACATCATGGGTCCAGTTAGACACACAGTGCCTAATGACCATCCAAACTGTCATAGATCTTTTGAGGTAAGACCATAGTCTTACTGCAACTCTTCTTACTCGATCTCCACCACATACATAGATTTGAGAAATGGACAACACAGGATTTCAGATTGTTGAATTCATCTCGATGGCGTTCTATAATCTGTTAATGTTTTTTTTTTATTTTCGATGTGTAGGGTAAGGATGTAAATCTATTCCAACCCGCTAGGGAATTCTTACCTATGATTGACGAGGTATGTAATTGTGTCTCGTATAATGATATATGATGCAGAGAAATAACCTTTATTTTTACAAATGGAACTGATTTTTCTACTCTACTATTATGCAGGTTTTTAGAACCCTCGTTGAGAGTACTAAAGATATCAAAGGCGCAAAAGTCGAGAATCATAAATTTTGTGTCTCTGTACATTACCGCAATGTAGATGAGAAGGTAAGTTGTACTTGGTATTTTAAACCCTCATAGCGTTATGTAATTGAGTACTTCACAATGCACTCACTATTTAGTTTGGTTAACAATTGAATATCTTAATTGATTTTTCACTGACTTCAGAACTGGCCTACAATTGCCCAATTCGTTCACGATGTTTTAAAGGATTACCCTCGTCTGCGATTAACTCATGGGCGGAAGGTAGGAGGATTCTTGAACTGGCTTAATCTTTTTTCTTTTTTTTTTTCGTTATTGACAATTCGCCCTGTTGTATTGGAAATTACATTGAAATTGATCTTGTTTATAATTTTTACATTTTCAAGTAAATACAGATTTGTGCTTTGCTATTCTTATCTGCAGGTTTTAGAGGTCCGTCCTGTAATTAACTGGGACAAAGGGAAAGCAGTTGAGTTTCTTCTTGAATCTATTAGTAAGTGACCTTGTCTCTTTTACCTGTTCACAGCTTTCTCTTACTTCAGCTGTCTCAATTTATTTATTCATATGAATACATATAATAATGGTACAGGGCTAAGTAACAGTGATGATGTGCTCCCAATCTATATTGGAGATGACAGGACAGATGAAGATGCATTCAAGGTAATACCCACCGTGATTATCACCCTGTTGTGGTGTCTCAAGGGCTTCCCACCATGTTCATATTGTGACTACTATTTTTAATCAACCTACATATTTAATTTGTTAATTTGTCATCAGGTATTACGGGAGGGGAATCAGGGTTATGGAATTCTTGTATCTCCAGTCCCAAAAGAAACCAATGCAGTCTACTCTCTCAGGGACCCATCGGAGGTGTGTGCAAATTCGAATTATATCGTCTTTGGTTTAGTTCTTTATTTTCATTTAGTTTTGATTTTTTGTCTCGCAAAGTTTTTGATGTAGAGAGGAACGGTTCTAAATTATGTGCAGGTCATGGAATTTCTTAAGTCCTTGGTGAGATGGAAGAAGCTCGAAACAGCTGCAAGAAGGTGAATGCAATTAATTCATAAAGAAGAGGAGCATGGAGCTATCTTTAATCGAGTGTAGTGATTCTATTTCAAGATTTGAAGTTGGTAATAAATCAAGGCGGCGGACAGGAGTATCCTCTGCTTGCGTTATTTGCAACTTGAGTTAACAAAGTATCAATTTTGAGTTTTTTTAGTTTTGTTTTGCTTTTTTTGATTGGTTCCTAAGATTTTGCTCTCTGCATCGTGTAAAGCACCTTTTTCCCCACCAAGCTGATGGGTCTAATACTCTAATTAATATTACTCTCTTAATGAGTTCATGATTTAATTATTATTTTTAGTTATTGTTCCTGTGTAATCTCTTTATGGAAATCTATTTCTTTGTTGAGATTTGTATTTTAATTTGTGCTTGTTACGAGTGCATCACATTCTTATTGCACACATTGCATTTCTTTCTATGTTTTCTTGGGTTAAATCCCTTCAATTTTTAGTAATGAGAGAGGAAACACTACAAAAAAATCTCCGTTTGGGCCTAAAATGAATCTCTATCCATCAGGTCACCTATATTTCCTTAAAGCGTTCTAGGATCCAACGAATTTAAAGCGAAAAATTCAATGGAAAACGATCATTACATTGACATATTTAGCACAATATTTTTATAATTTCTCACTTCTGTAGCCAAGTATGGAGCGGGTATATATATGTCCATGCCTTACACATTTCATTGAATTCAAAAGAGTAGTAATTTTCTTAGGAATACATGTGTAAGCTTATGTGCTTATATGTGAGGACGTGGATTTCTATTATACCAACCCTACATCGACATATTTTAATGGATTATATGAAATCCCAAGCATCCACATATTTTAATAGATAATATGATATGAAATCAAATAGATTATATGATATGAAATCCCATGACTCCTTAGATTCTGCCAATGTATTATTTCTCTGAAGAAGTCCAGCCCACACATCCACGACATTTACCTTTTTCGGCCCTAACTTCCCTATTTTGAGGAGGGAAAAACTAAAGTTACAGGACTGACGGTACAAATAAATCTGGGGAGGAGCTATTTGCAGCACAACTTTTACTAAAAGCAGTCCATTTTCTAAGTACAATTCACCCATTTTATTTTTTACTAAAGGCAGCACAATAAAAATTTAGTAAACATGACCATATTACCCATTTATTAAATACAACCCAGTAATAACAGAATTACTATAAGCAACTCATACCCTAACACCAAGCCTAAAACATATTACCCCAACATTTTCATTTTAGGTTTGTTTGTATATTATTGGTAAACATTATATTTGGAATAAACTTACTTCAAAACATGAAAAATAGCGTTTTATAACCATTATGGTATAATGGTGTTACGAAAAAAAAATCATGTTTTGATCTGAAAATTGAAAAAAAAAAAAATGTGTTCGTGTTCACATTCGGACTGCAAATGCCGAATATAAAGCTTTAATATTCGGTAAGTTAATGCCGAATATGAAGCTTAAGTATTCGGTAAGCTAATGCCAAATATGAAGGTTTACTATTCAGCAATTTACATATTCGGCATTAGCTTTAGGAAGACTGCAAATTATATTCGATTTTTTGAAGTGGAATATAATGTTTCATATTCGGCATTAACTTACCGAATATTAAAGCTTCATATTCAGCATTTGCAGTCCGAATGCGAACACGAACACGAACACGGATTTTTTTTTTTCAATTTTCAGATCAAAACATGGGTTTTTTTGTAAACCATAATGATTTTAGAAGAATGTTTTATAAAAAGAAAGAAAAAATCAGAAATATATAAAAAAAACTCAGCCGTTGTTACTATTCTACTTCTTTTTATGCTAGTTCACAAACCCACAATATATATATATATACACACATTGGATAACTGGATCACAAACCCATAGAAACCAGCCGATGAGCTGGTTTTCTTTCTTTTTTTTTGTTCTTTCTTAATCTTGCCGAGGTTGTTGCTGTTACTGTCGAGCAACCGCTGTTGCTGCTCCTCTTCTTCTTCTTCTTACCATGGGCCATGAGGATTAGGGCTGGTGGAATGATAAAGATGAATTTAGGATATGATGGGAATTATATTTTGTGCAAGTGAAATTAGGAGGGACATGCTGGGAATTTTAAAAATTATTAAAATTTTTGTTTTCTTTAGTCATGGGTTGCCTAAATCATTTGTGAACTGTATTTAGAAAATGGTAAAATAGACCAAATTAAAATTTTAAATAGACTGTCTTTAGTAAAGGCTGTGCCGCAAATAGCCCCTCCCATAAATTTGAGAGAAGTCCTCCTAAATTCATTCGATTTTTATTAATTTATTTATTATAATATTCCTCCAAGATGATTGCTCCCCAGTCCCCACTCTGCTTGTTATAAATAATATATGGGAGGGGATGTTGACACACCCTTGAATTATAAGCCCACCCCCTCTAATTTTGATTTTTTACCGTTTTATGAAAAAATACATTGTTTTTAAGAAAACTAACCGAGTTATCCGCTAGAAAACATCATTTTGAACAACTTTGTAGAAGAAAGTTATTCCAAAATCTATCATTTAAGCAGACTTTTTGGCATTTTTTACGAAATATTTTGTAAAAATAAAAAAATGGTCAAAAAGTCTACTTAAATGATAGATTTTGGAAAAACTTTCTTTCTACAAAGTTGTTCAAAATGATGTTTTCTAATGGATAACTCGGCTAGTTTTCTTAAAAACAATGTATTTTTTCATAAAACGGTAAAAAATCAAAATTGGAGGGGGTGGGCTTATAATTCAAAGGTGTGTCAACATCCCCTCCCATAATATATATATTGGACCTGAAACCATGTTTAAGGGTTGGACTATTTGGATCCAGCCCACAGATGCACTAATGAGAAGTTGCAGGCCCACTGGATTTTACTACAATTCTGCCATTTCATTGATCCCACTCTATTGCGGTTCAAGTGTTCATCAACAAAAACAACTAGTACAATAAAAAGAAGACACTCCATTATATATATATATATATATATAGAAGTGATCTAGTGAGCATATGCGCACTTTAACTAAAGTCAGCAAATACCACAAGTTCTTGAATTCTCATTCACTTAATGGAAAATTCATCTCAAGATTCCAATCCAAGAGTTCATGTTCTTTGCTTACTTTAACTTAGAGTGCGCATAGGCTCACTAGATCATTTTTCTATATATATATATATATATCAACCTCTCCAAATGAAATTGACAAACATGGCTTTACATGAATGTCTGGCGGAGTATGCAAGATTAGATCGATGTTGCCATCAATCCCACCTAACTCACCAAGCTTATAGTAGTGTTGGGACAATTAATCTTCCTTGATATTGTCAGCAATTTTCCCATTTTCATTTGATAGCTCTGGACTCTAGTACCATTACTTCATTAATGGTCAGCCCAATAAAATATCAACTTCTTCCTCCTAAAAATACCCATACAACAATCATGATTGTAAAACTTGTAATGACAATTATCTAGCTAGGAATACTATTATAAGGTGTACTTTACGCAAAATTACGTAATATAATCTCAATATAGCCAAATGCTTAATAGATATTGAAAGAAGAACTATTGAATTAGATGAACTATTTATGAATTTCATATTCGCAAAAAATTATAATAATTAAATTGTATTTTTTCGAAAAAAAAAAAAAAAAAAACTGAAAAAAAATTAATGAACATTTAAAAAAAAAATTATAATTTTTTACTGTAATATTTTTTCAGAAATTTACTATTGAATTATCGTAATATTTTAGAAATATTAAATTCATAAATAATTTATTAATATATCTAATGATAAATTTTTCAAAATATATTATACATATGATCCTACAAAAATCAATTTACCTAATTTTTAGTAAAGTATACCTAATAATAGTATCTTGTTTATACAAATGGAAAACCTTTTAACTTGTAATAAGCTACTAGTTAAAAACCAAAATGGCTAAAATTAATAAATTATTCGGCAGTTTTAGCAATTTTCATTTATTTCGAGGCCTCGGTAACAGTGAGGCAGTGTGCCACGTGTTCTGCAATATATCCAGAGTTGACCACTTGGCAAGGCCTTTTGCTCAAGTGTTATCCGATGATTTTTGGTACTTTGCAAAAATTTGAAGAATCAATTCAATTCGCATGGCTCCATAAAACAGCCGAGTCCCCTCTGTGTTTGTCACTATATAAACACTCCCATCACGCCCTTTCTGATCCATTCTTCAGCTCTGTCACACTTCCTACTGAATTCTAGTCTCTCTCTCTCTCTCACCAAATGTCGCTTTCATTGCAATCTCCTCCTTCATCAGCTCTCTCATCCTCTTCATCTCTTCAGGTAATTTCCTCTCTCTGTATATATGTATGTATGTATGTATCAATTTATTGTTTTGTTTCTCGGACAGGATGGGAAATTGAGGTTCTCAGCTCGATCAACAACTTCTACTCTGCTCTTCAAGTTCAACAGATCGTTTCCGCAAATCCGTGCTTCCGCAGGTTTCTCATCCTCTCTCGACACTGGTAATCTCTCTCAACTTTTTGAGATACAAATCGTTGTATAATCTATGCGTTGATGTTGATATTTTGCGTGATTTTAGGTTTTAGCACTGAACTGGATGCCGTGTCAAGCTTCAGTGAGATAGTTCCTGACACCGTCATTTTCGATGATTTCGAGAGGTTATTTTCTATATTTAAATTGCAAAGGAATTTGAGAGTTTTATTATTCTCTGTTTCGTTGCTGAGGAAATGCAGGAAAAAAATAAAAATAAAAAAAAAATCTGAAACACGCATTGTTTTCCATTATTTTTGACCCCGAAAAAAAAAACAAAAAAAAAAAAAAAAACTACTTCCGACTCGACTGGGCCTAACAGAACTATTGGTTTAGTTGAATTGAGTTTTTCATTTATTTAGTTTTTAAAACTCAAGTTTTCTGGAAAGTAAAACAATCAGAACCGTAAGAGGTTTGTATAGATTGGACAAATTGGGAATGGTTTATTTGCGGGAGAAATAAGTTTTTTTTTTGGGTCCTATTTTTGTATAGCTGCTGGTTTTATTTTTCTGTTGGTGTTGAGAATATGGATAGTTTTGGTTATTGTTTATTTGTTATTCTCTTGGGGCATGGCTGTTACCACGGTATTCCTCCGCCTAAAGTGAGGGTTTTTTAATAAATTTGGGATGGGGTCAAAAAAAAAACAATCAGAACCGTAAGACTCAAATTTCGTTTTCTGTTTCCTCCATTTTCTCACCAACCAAACGAATGGTTAAGTGTTTTTCGTTTGATGGTTTTTCATGAATTATTTGAAATATAGGTTTCCTCCAACTGCTGCCACTGTTAGCTCGTCTCTTATCCTGGGAATTTGTAGCCTTCCCGATACTATATTTAGAGTAAGTCTTTTAATATCACTGAAAATAACAAAAGATTATAGGCTATGCATTTTGAATTAATAATGGATGGCATGGAGTTGTGGTTTTTTTTTTTTTTAATTATTATTATTATTATTTATAAATATACTTTATATTGGTGCAGAATGCTGTCGAAATGGCTTTGGCTGATTCTGGATTTTCTGGACCAGAGAACTCTGATGCGAGGTTGTCTTATTTTTTTAACAAGGTTGGTATGCTTGTGTTAATTGTAAGGAAATATATGTAGTTGCTGTAGTGGATTGATTATATGGTTGACAATTGGCGTGGAAGTATAGGCTTTAGTGAATGTTGGTGGCGAATTGGCAAAACTAGTCCCTGGTCGAGTTTCAACTGAAGTGGATGCTCGTCTTGCTTATGACACACATGGCATTGTTAGGAAGGTTGGTTTCTTTTAGCTGCCACTTTACTGGTATTTCTAATTGAAAATTCTGTATTGTTTTTATTTGATTTTTGATAGTGTTAAGAGTTTAACTGGGTTTTGGTTGTTGGAGACCCCAGTGAATTTTAATTGGTTGCAATTTCTATCAAAATTTATGTATCAGGGTTTATATGGTTCATGTTAAATGGACTCAAGCCCATGTGTTGGGAGGGGTTTGTCTAGGCGCAGATTTGTTTAATTTTCAAACTTCAGGGTAGGGACATGGCTAAATAGTTAAAAAATTTGTCCATTGCTTGACTGGTTTTTTTTTTTTTTTTTTCATTTCTAACCCTCGATTAAGATAAGGTGTCTATGGACCAGTGAGTGTGTGTGTGTGTGAGAGAGAGAGAAAGAGATGCTGTTGGCAGGAGTGCTTTAATGTCTTTAATCCCTCTTTTCCCCTTATGAAAATGTAAATCATTATATTTTTGCTTTAGCACCTTTTTTTTTGAGTGTTTTAGGTCCGTAATTGGTAAATTCTCCTAAAATATGTTTAACTACACCATAAATTTTATATGCTTTGGTTGTATGAGATTTGTCTTTGTTAACTAGAGCTGCTAAATTTGCTGGTTGCTTAGAATGTTTTGTGCTATACTGTCGTGACATTTTATTTTGGTCATGCAATCATCCCGTATAACAATGACTGCTGATTTCATTTTCTAGTTGTAACATTTTGAAAACTTGATGCGATCGTCTTTACAGATGTTGTTTGAATAATTATGACACTGGGTTAGATGCTGAATTTACTTTCATAGTACCTGTTGGCATATTTCAAAAGACCAATAATTGTTGGGAATGTCCTAAGATCATATAAACTTTTTCTTTTATCAGTAATTACATTGAGACATAACTTAATGCTATTAGTTTATCGTATTATGCAGGTGCATGACCTGTTGAACTTGTACAATGAAGTTGATGTCCCTCCAGAGCGTGTGTTGTTTAAAATTCCTTCAACTTGGCAAGTTAGTATTTTAGAAGAATATGCATAAATTGGTTATCTTAAGATTTTTGAACCTTATGGTTAATTTTATTCCTTAATTTTGTTCTAATTGGTTTTCTTTCCAGGGAATAGAGGCATCTAGATTGCTGGAATCTGAGGGCATTCAGACACATTTGACTTTTGTTTACAGGTATGCTTGTACTCTGAATTTTTTTTTTATACCCCATTCCTTAGTTTATAATATGTAATAATTGTTAATTACTTGATATTATCTCTGGCTCATCTTGAAACTCCACTTTGAAAATCAGATGATGATAATATTGGTTCTCATGATTGGAAATAACCTGTGTCCATGCCATCATATAAACTTCTATATGACTTGATTTGGATTGTGATGATATCAGTAAAATTTGGGCATAGTGGTTTTTACACCAATATATTGGCATCAATTTTGATTGAGGTGTACTAACCACCACGGTGAGGAAGGCTAAATTATTTTCATATTGTTTCAGAAAATCTCATTGAACCAGAAGTTTTCTGTTCAGTGATGTGTTCTGCTATGCTGACATGGTTTGGAGGATCAATAAACCTATGATATGTAGGACTCTTATTAGTATCAATGGTTGGCTTGTCAGACACTTGTTCGCATGACACCTTTGTTCGCTTGTGTCACATTCCAGTCACAGAATGTTTATTGTATCAACATGTGCAATATTCATATAGTTAAATGCTCAATGGTTTGCTTTTGATAACAAAATAAGATGACCTCTTTGTATAGGATGAGGATAAAGTCTAACAGAATTGATTTGGATGGAATTTTCTTAGATTTAATTAGCTCTATTGTATGTTGAAAATCTGTTGTATCCTTGATTTCCTTGATGTCTTGACTAGCTATCTTATTGGTTTATGTAGATTGTATGCTTGTTCTCTTTGGTTTGACATTTTTGGAACATCTGTATATAATGTTGCAACAACAGAATCTTGATTACATGAAACAAATAAGGTTGGAGTGCTGTTGTATTATTCAGCTTCCATCATGATTTAGGAGCTGCAGTTCATGTTCTAGAGATTTCCTCTAATCTTTTTCAGACATATTTCGCTCTTGTTCTGATAAACATTGTATATCTAGCAACAATTTTTTTTGTCTTCCGTACATTGTGCACTTAGGATGAATTGCATTTTAAGACTTACCACTTGATCATGCTTCTTAAGCTTCCCTCAAGCTGCAGCTGCAGCTCAAGCAGGCGCTTCTGTTATTCAAATTTTTGTTGGTCGCATTAGGGTAATTTTCTATCTATAATGAGTAATGATACTGTTCTGTGAAATTTTAGTCTGGTGGCATTTATAAAGTGAATGTGTTTTCCTTCAGGATTGGGCACGCAATCATTCTGGTGACTCTGAGATAGAAGACGCTCTCAAAAGAGGAGAAGATCCTGGATTGGCTTTGGTTAGTTTTGTAGCATTGATGTTATTATCTTTTAATTATTGCATAATTTTCAATAAGGTTTTGTCAGTTCATGTGCTTTCAATTCTTGGAAGAATCTAAGTTCAAGAGGTTGTGGCAATGTCATCTACTGTATAGCTATCACCAGTGGTTTGAAAATAAAATGGATTGGCCGGTTGAACCAAAATAAAAAGAAAGCAACACTCATTTGAGCTGGTTTAAATGATGGGTGTAAACGAGCCGAATTTAGTCGACTAGTAAGGTGTATGGGCTTGGGTTCGCTGGCTGGGAGCAGTGCTAAACTCGGCTTGAACTCGGTTGAAGCTCATGCTGCGATGTTTGAGCTCAGCTCACATGAAACATGATTTATTCTAGTTCGGCTCGGTTCATCCGTCATTTCTAAGATGGTTCTTTGTTTTCAATTGACATCATCTTAGTGTCTGCTATAACATTAAAAATCTTTTGAATATTGAAAAAGTGAAGGCAAGCTTTGAAGATAAGAAACATTTTATAGATTTTGTTTTGACATTACCTGTCTTCATTTCTTTAATGGTCAAATCAATTCAGAAATTCAATGACAAATACTAAATGACATCAAAAGTTTCGAAAATTACAATATAACCGTCAGATTTGAGGGTTAAAATCACTTCAACTTTGAAACAAGTTTATGTTCACAAGCTTAATGAGCCAAGCAAAGAGGGCTGCTTGAGTTTGGCTTGAAAATTAAATGAGCTCTCAAGTCTAGCTCAAACTTGGCTCGCTTGGTTTATGAACCAGCTCAAATGAGTCGTTAAGCAACCCAAGTTTGAGTGGATCGATTGTTATACAGTCCTAAATCTTGTTTTATAAAATGTTATTTATTGCCATTTAAATCTTCTCTATTATTATTATTTTCCTTATGTCTAATATCAATATTTTTTGGAAAATGCATTCTTCCTAATGGTTTTTCTCAACTTTTTTTTTCTCATCCGATGTGACGACTGACATGGCATTGCCACATCAGCACACCATCTTTGAAAAATACTTTGATGATGTGGTGCTGACGTGGCAACTCCATGTTAGCTGTCATGTCAGATGGGATAATAAAGTTGGGACAAGTAGGATGTAGGACATTATAATTTTTTTTTTTTTTCTAATATAAGTACATGACAGACTAGATATTACCAAAATGCCTTTACTATTTAAGTTAAATATTTTTAGCGTAAAATAGTAATTTCAAAATTTTTAAAATTTGACCTTTTTTCTTTTTAATAAAGAAACCCTCCACCCATTCAATTTCTTTATCACAACCATTTTAAACCACTTGTTGGATAATTTAAGAGATGGGATAAAATAAGGTTAGGTGCGTGTACATAGTGCATGTCACCCTCTCTTATTTTTTAAAATAACTATGTCAAACTATGTAATGAATAACTAAAGAGAAGAAAAAGAAAAGAAAAGAATAAAAAGATGAAGTGGGATAATGTACGCATGCATAGTGCATCACCACTTTTAGTCTAACTCCAGTTAAATTTAACCATCATTATTTTCCATAAAAGGTTTGGTGGTTTACAATTAACAACTTTATATAGCTTTTTTCACCAAATTTGGTTTTTGTTGCACTTGGCGAAGTTTGATATGCTTTAATTGCATATTTGTGAACAATTTAACCTTTTTACCCCCTTTTATGGGTTGTGGTGGGGGAAATAGACTGGTGAGGATTAGCAACTCTGGATTACAGCCTCCCATTTTCTATACTAGCTCAGCTGCTGTCATCTTCAATCCATTAAGGTCAAGGGAATAGACCTAGTTTTGCTTCCTTCCGAACACCTGCCCCCCCCCTCCCCACACCCAACCCCAACCCAAAAAAAGACCCTGTAGTCTCCCTTCCAACTCAACCAGCCTTATTAGCAAGCCTTGATTCAACCGTTCTAGACAAACATTATTTTATCATTCTCCTCTCCAGGGATCTCTTTCTAGTCATGATGTATGTCTTTCTTATAAACTCTTTTGGGCTGTACCTAGTCCTTGTGACATCTTCAGATTTGATACTCCTTTTTGGTTCTATGTTGTAGTTATTGGTGTTTGTTGCTCATGAACATACCATCTCAACTGAAGTTCTCTCATTTTGTCTGTAGTTGGTACTACTTATACACATTCATTTCTAGCTCTAGTTTTGTTTTTTTTTGTTTTTTTTTTGTTTTTTTAAATTTTAATCTTGTATGTCATTGTTGCTTCCATCTCAACTGAATACCATCTCAACTGAAGTTCTCTCATTTTTTACTGTAGTTGGTACTACTCATACACATTCATTTCTAGCTCTAGTTTTTTTTTAAATTATCTAGTATGTCACTGTTGCTTCCATTCTTTAATTGACTCTTGGATGGTAGGCGGCCCAATTGGCTTGATTTTTTGTTAACATGTCTGGTCACTTAAGCGGCTTCATGGTTAATCTACGAACAACTATGAAATTACTATGAGCTTTGTGGACATTCTCTTTAATTGCAGGTGACAAAGGCTTATAATTACATTCACAAAAACGGGTATAAATCAAAGTTGATGGCAGCAGCAGTTCGGAACAAGCAGGATTTATTTAGTCTTCTGGGGTAACTACATCGCGCACCTTGGATCATTTTATACTGGGAATTGTTTACAAAATTAACTTCAGGATTATGACCATTTGTTACTCATGCCTTGTTTTTCTCCCTGTTCAGAGTTGACTACATCATTGCACCATTAAAGGTGCTGCAGGTCCTCAAAGAAACCATTACTTCTCCTGATGAGAAGTATTCTTTTGTGAGGAGGCTATCCCCACAATCTGCTGCCGCATACACTTTCAGTGAAGAAGAGGTTTGCTTTCCTTCCATATCCTCATCTTCATTTTCCTATTAAGCGTAAAGCATTTTCTGTGGTAAAAATGAGACGCCATGTCATTTAATTGGGGTTTTATCTGGTGAATGAAACTTCCTTGAAAAGCTTTATATTCAATTAAGCTTGACATGCATGAGGGAATTTGGAACCACAATTTCGACCTCTCATTCCATGTGCCACCTGATGTGATTAGGACACATGGGCATCTGGTTATGGATCCCAAATATTTTTGACATGCATGCAGGTTAAGCGGCTAAAAGGGCTATAATATCCTGTTTACTACATAGATGTCACCACTTTGATGATCTACAGCTAGTTACTCCTGCTGATAATATATGATTCATCTTACTTTTCAAAATTTGTTCCTCCGAGCTTCACCTCATTTTCTTGAGCTGCCTAGCTTGAGTTTTGAGATACAAGCATGTATTAATCATTTTGTTATGGTGGTATTTGGTCGACAATAATGTCAAGCAAGAGCCAAGAGCATCTCGTGAATACTTTTCTTGCTTTTGGACCTTGGGCCCTGCCAAAATTTGCTGCCATTATTGATTTCCTTTTGATACGATTTGGTATCTTTATTTCCAGCTTGTAAAGTGGGACCAATTAAGCCTTGCATCAGCTATGGGGCCTGCTGCAGTGGAGCTTCTGGCTTCTGGACTGGATGGCTATGTCAATCAAGCAAAGCGAGTTGAGGAGTTATTTGGTAAGATGTGGCCACCCCCGAATGTCTGAAGCATTGTCATCGGCAGACCTCATCGTCTTGAAATAAATAGGAAAACTCCTGTTTCAATTGCTGTTTTCCCCCCAGCCCCGCAATTTCTTTCTTCTCTTTCTTAAAGGCAAGTAATCTGTTTCTTTCTCTAGCATCATGAGTTTTCAGCAATCTTTAGATGTCACTGAACACAATGAAAGAGATTGCTAGGGGGGGAACCATATGACAATTGCATATATAATATCAATAGAAACAGGAAGGTGCTATCCCAAAATGGTACCTTAATGACATTTTGTTGGTGGTGGTGATGTTATGGGATTGCTTTACAGAAACAGCACTCTTGCTTCTCCTATTAATATGGCCATGTGCATCCTGTGCTCACCCAGCCTCCTTTTACGGGCACATGCACAATGGCCTTGGCGTGTGCATGTTGGGCAATGCCACGGCCTTCCTTTGGTTGGCCAGTCCGTCCTTGCCATACCTAGGCAAGGACAAAACAATTTATATCTACAAATATATTTGCGGACAGGTTCAATAAACACAATTTTGACACAGATTTTTAATAACTCATCGTGAGAGTCATCTTTTGTGAAACCGTTAAATCGGAAGGAAGCGGTTACATTGAAAAGTGTGCCCTCCGAAAATAGGGGCATTTATCGGGATTGCATTAAATGGGACTTTAACACATAAGTTATTTCAGGGCGTGTTTATGAGAAATTTTTTATAGATTAGATTAGAAATATGAATTTATAGATCAAATGCTTACTTGGTCTAATTGATATAATATTTGATAGATATTATTTCTTTGAGAAAAAAAATGTAATTCAATGATCGGTTTTATAAAATACAACTTTCATATTGAGTGATTTAAAAAATGTGTCAAAATTTGTGATTATTGAACCATTGAACAGATATTCTCAAAATTCATCCCATATGCAATTATATCTCATGATATTTTAAGTATCTTTGGAAGAGGGAAAAATTTGATCAAAACAACCCTAGAGCCTCCTAGGAAATGTTGATCAATGCTAGGGCCTTAGGGGTTGGTGAAATAATGCTGATGGAGGTAGAGTCCTAATTCCTGGTGGGGTCACATAATAATGTCGATACCTTCCTTTTTCTTCTTTCTTCCTTTTCTTTTTAATAATTCTTAAACGCACCTACTAACTCTGTTACAATCTAACCAGAGCTTGGACTGGGCAGTCCTGACCTAAGGTAGGTGTGGGGGTAAAATTCCTAACAAATAGTGAATTTGAATTTTATGACAATTCTTCCAATGATTCTGAATCTCTGATGATCAAATTAGAAGAAATATTTAGAATTAAATGAAGTACGGTAACAGTTGCATAGCTGTTATTTCTCAATGTGTTGGATTTCAAGAAATTCTGATTTTCTGTATTAATTAGTTGTGAGATGATTCTCCAAATCTAAATTTGAGATTTTTTTAAGGTTGCCTGAATTAGTTGGTCTTATCAATACATAAATGATCATGTGTGATGCATATTTTGAAAAATTGACTATTGGATTAGATAATGTATTTATATATGTCATGTGTGCCAAAAATCACAGTGATCCAATGGTCGATTTCTTAGAAATATCACAGGGAAAAACTATGCCAGTTTTCAACTGTCACAGTTTTTTTATAGATATATTTTGAAATTCTGACTTTGGATTACCGTGATTTTTGGCATGTATGACATCCATAAGTACAGTATCTAACTTAACGATAAGTTTTTCAAAATATGCATTCTACAATAATTTATGTCATTCACACTGACATAACTTATGTAAGCATATGCTCACTAGATCGAATTGCTTATCAATATTGAAATAGTTTTGTATCTTTAAGAATGATTGAGATCTATACATCTTTGAAAATTCTTCGTAATAATTCTAAAGGAAAATGCTATTCAATTTATCACTTTCTCACAATTCTTCTCTCTTACGTGTGTTGACAAGACATTACTTAAAAAATCGCATACCAATGCGAATAAGTATTCTGTTCTTTTTTTGGTGTGCCTAATATAAGGTATTCTAGGCCTACTTTCATTGAGATTTGGTACAAATTAATCCTTAGGAATAGATGAAATTACCCTAAAATTTCACCCAATACGATTGGCAAAGTGTCAAAATGAAATCCCATGACCTCCACTTCATAAGACGTGATCCATAACTTCGGGAGTTCATACAAGTGTGAGTAGACCTTAAATTTGATAAAGTTGAGATAATTAGCGTTACTCTAATATATTATCTTGACATATCAACCATATTCTAACCCTCGAGTGTTTAAAGACTTGTAATCTCGACATTATTATAGGAGAGGAATACCATTAAATTCAGCGGCAAAACAACAACCACCACGACAATAGTAACTTTAATTAATCACGAAACTGGTATATTATAAGGATTGAATCATCAATCATAACACGGCCAAATCGGTGGTCGAGAATAATGCAGTATTTATATTACAAATCTTTCTCTTTCCCTGGAAATTAAATGCATGTGGAAGCTGTGAAAACCATATGGGTCTGCATGTGGGTACGTGCTGAATCATTTGGCCATATCGTCTTATGAAATTAAATATATTAAACATCTAACATGCTCTGCTTGTTCTTTTTTCTAAAAATTTATTTTTAATTTTTATTTTCCTCCAATAATGAGACTGAAAGAGAGGGAGACAAAATAACAAACCGCCACTAAATTAAACCAATAAAATAATAAAATAAAAATAAAATGCGTTGAAGTATGCCGTGGCGGACATTTTTGTCTTAGTGTAATAATTAGAGATGAGAGGTGCAAAAAAATAAAATTAGAGGTGGATTGATGGGCCCCCCACTGTCATCTGTGTCTGGGCCTAATTGGCAAACCATTATATTTGATCGTTTACTTTTCAATTCAAGACGTGGTCCAAAAGGTTTCGTGTCCACCTAGATCTGACTCATTGGATAAGAACTTAAATATTTAATATTCTATCTCCTCTGTTTGGCGCGGCGCTTCAATGGATGCCACGTAATCTTCTTAGGGTTAACATTATCTTCATTAATACGAAACTGTCATCTTCATTAAGATGTCACAATGAGCCTAAGATCCCGCTGATAATTGAAGGGAGGAGATCTTCTGTCTCATTTGTATCTATTATTTTTCTATTCTATCTCATAAAAATTCACCTAAAAATTTTCATATTTTAATAAATATTCATATTTAAATTTTCAAGGTGAAATTTTGTTAGAGTGGAAAGGAAAATAGAAGATCTCCACTCATAATTGAAAAAGGCCGTGGGATTTTTAATTATGGAATTGACAAACCCAAGTGCATTTCAAGTATTTGTAAAGTAATTTTTTTAAAAAAAAAAAATGATGTGTTTATTATTTTATTTTTGGAAAATTAAGTAGATCACAAAATAAATACACATAATATTTTCTTCTTTAATATAAAATACTTTTAAGAAAAATCATTCTGTTGAATTTTCTTTAGAATCTCCCGTTGACAAAACATTACGGCTCTGATATAATTTATGATAAAATAGAAGACATGTATCTTACTACTTTGTTCGTGGGAGAATTGAATAAGAATTTTTTTTTTTTTTTAAATAGCATAATTGTAGCATTAATTTTTATTTATATTTTGGGTTAAGTGCTCTAACTTTAATTTCATTCAACACTTGCTCTTATTTATTTATTTATTATTATTATTATTATTATTATTATTATGTTGGAGCCAAAAGTACACGTGGAAAATAATAGTTTATAAAGATTAAAAATTGAGAATGTGGTTATCAAAAAGTAACCGGTAGTAATAAACAAATAAATAAAAAGCCATAAGTAGAATGGAAATTATATATATATATATATATATATATATATATATATATATATATATATATATATATTATCATATTCCTCTTACACCCAATTTTGACACCTATGTTTACTTTTCGTTTTCAAAACACTACGTATGATAAATATTTTGACGAAACGACCGTTTGATTTAATACATTTCTTATGTATATCATGTATATAAAAATTAATAGTGATCCAACGGTTAGATTTTAAGAAATGTCATTATAAAAAAATGTTACGTTTTTAATTAATAAAAAAAATAATAGTTCTTCAAATGATATTTTTCACAAACTAACCATTGGATCACTCCGATTTTTTTTATACATGACAAACATAAGATAAATATCTAATCTAACGGTCGGTTTTTCAAAATATTCGACCTACAATGCTATTTGAAAATAAGGAGTAAACATAGGAGTCAAAATAGAGTGTAAGGGGAACGTGACCCATATATATATATATATACATACAATGCTTTTAACTAAAAATAAATATTATTTTTATAAAAAAAAATTGATACAAAAATGTGAAGACAATAAAAGCTTTTTCCCATTTTATAAAAGTATAAATATATAGATTTGAAATATAATACAGACTATGGTGGATTTGATGTGGACTCAAAATAATACTGGGCTATGAATCCATAATATAAGGCATGATTTACGAAACACATAATTTTCATGGAAAATGTTAAGAAAACGTTTGGGAAAAGGTGTTTCCAAAACAATAAAATTTATTTTTGATTTTCCACATTTTTTATGTGCCAACCTTTTTTTCACTGTATAAAATCTAATTCCCTTCATATTTTCCACATCATTAATCGATCTCTGACCATTTTGATCCGCTTACCATCTAGGAAAGCCGCCGACCATCAAAATAAGCTGCCCCCGCCCCTTCTCTACTCAATTGTCCAGTCAATGTCTCTCATTTGGAAGTTTCAATTGGCCCATCCACAAAACTCCTCTTCTTTCGGAATCTCTCTCTCTCTCTCTCTCTCTCTCTCTCCAACCAAGCTGGAAACAAAAAAATAAAAAAATAAAAAAAAAAGCTCGCACATAGACCCGCCATGGAAAAAAAGAGACCCATATATAGCAAATCAGAATCAGACACCAACCACGCGGGCATCTGACACCCTCCACCTCATCACAACCCAATATCTCATCCTCCCTCTATAATCACATATAATCTATAATAATACACAATATATATGTGTATATATATAGCCCATTTCTCGCCACCTTTCCTCCTCCCCAAACACAACAAGAACCGACCATGGTTGGCTGGAATCTTTTCCGTACATTCTCTAATTCCGACGACAACGCCACCACTATTCCTTGCTCCTATGGTCCCATCCCAGAGAAGACGCAACCGGCCGGAGATCAGGTGAAATCCCGGAGACCCGTGAAGGGACTCTTCGTGATCATATCTGGGTTGGTTTTGGCAGGGTGTTTGATAACCTTTTTTGGTGATAAAAAAGAACAATCAAATAATATTCATAGCAATTTATGTGAGCGTGACTTATTGCATGCCTCCATGAATTCGAGGTCCAAGTCAGTTTCCCCGCAGATTCTTAAGCCCGTGTCTCGGGGTGTATCGGCCGGTGTATCGGAAAAGGCTAACCGGCTATCTTCCAGCGACCGGCTATTTGCCAGCGACGTGGATGTGCCGGCGTATCCATGGGGTAATGACATGTTGTCTTGGCAGAGAACAGCTTATCATTTTCAACCGGAGAAGAACTGGATGAATGGTATCATGTCCTTTTAAATTACTTTCAATTTTTTTTTTTTCCAGAAAGATATGAAACTTTTTAAGACCCATTTGATTTCCGTATTGACTTTTTTTATTTTATTTCCAAAAGAACAGTGTCTTTTATTTTGTTTTTATGGTAATAAATGAACCGTTACATCTTTTGTTTAGGAGGTTAGGTTGATGGAGATTTATAACTTTATGAATTAATTTTTGTATGATGGGTTTATATATATATATAAAAGTTCGTCCTAGTTGGCGGTCTCATATATATATATATATATATACACGGTTTTGATCCTGTCGGACGCCCCTTCTGAAAACAGTAGGAATGATATTTTCATAAACTGACCATTGGATTAGATAATCTTCTTACGAATATCATGTCTGCCAAAAATCACAGTGATCCGATAATCGGTTTTCAAAATACAGTCTATAAAGCACTTTAACAGTATTTACCGTTGGATGTTGTCAAAATTGTTTAAATGTCTGTATTTTAAAAGCCAACGGTCGGATCACTGTGATTTTTGGCAGACATGACATATATATAAAAATTATCTAATCCAACGGTCGATTTTTCAAAAATGCATCTCTTAGTGAAGACGTCCTTACCGTAAGAGTGTAAGGACGTCCTTATAAGATCGGGACTAATATATATATATATATATATGTGGGTCACGTTCCTCTTATGCTCTATTTTCACTCCTATGTTTACACCTCATTTTATATATATATACAATCATTATAATATAAGGGCCCGCCTTACACAAAGTTGCGTAAGATCGGTTCCATATGGCTTTAGATCGCTGTTCGTAAAATTGACCGTTGGATTAGATGCTCCTCCTCTGTATGTCATGCCTACAAAAAATCACAGTGATCTGACGGTTGGTTTTTGAAGTAACTGCCGTTAAAAAAATAGAGATATTTTGAAGAACAAATAAGTTACATATTTTCACAATGACATATTTTAAAAACCAACCGTCAGATCACTGTGATTTTTTGCTATGATCCTCGCCCATGAAATAATATTTCAAAAAATTACTACATTAACTACCATCACATATCAACTACCATAACAGTTAATTGTTCATACTTATTATGATGATATGATAATATCATATTAATAATCACGTTAGCTATCAACAACTAATTGTTAAAAGAAAATTGATCAAAATTTTGATATATATATATATATATAGCAACACTTAATTATTTTTCACTGTCACATGCATTTTAGGCATTCGATTCTTGTCGATTTAAATTTTATATGCTAATTTTCTTTTCCTATTTCTTCTTATACTATGGATCGGATCGATGTCGTTGCTCTATGGGGGGAAATATGATTCAAATTTGCCTCAGATCCAAATGGTAAGTCCATTTTTCTTTCTCATTCTATGAATCCTTAACATTGCATCTTAAAATTTATGGGAGAAATTGAAACTATTCTGGTAAATTAAGAATCTGATAATTAAGGTATTTGAGTCAAATATAACTTTGATTGCGTGTGGGAAAAAGAAAATAAAAAGTTTGATTGCGTGTAAAGACCCGACAATTTCATGCTCAATTTTGAAAAATTAGGCCATTTTAGCATTTATGATGACAAAGTAGGTAAATGATTTTAAAATTTTAAATTGACCATTATTTGCTCATGTAACATGTTCAAACAATAATTTATACTTTTTGAATCAATTAATTAGGTCACAATGGGATTGAATGGTCTAGAACTGTCCACGTGCCATAATCGGGTCAATTTTATTTCAATTATTTTTTTACCAATTACGTGTCAGATTGTAGACTTTTTCATAATTAACGTCACAATGGAATCGAATAGTTGAAGACGGTCCCGTGCTATAATTGAATTGATTCTCTTTCTTTCAATCATATAGGTTTTTTCAATTTCGTGTCATATTGTAACTATTTTTATGATTAATATTTAATAATGTGAAAGCGAAGCTTCAATAATTGAATAAAAAATGGGAAGAAGAAGGGGCCCAATGCATACTTTATATGTATAAAAGTGTTGGAAAGTCCTTAGATTGGTATATTGGATTTATAGAGTACTTAATTTTCTCATAGGTATGTATTCATGTAAGTTTATAGAGTACTTTTCTCATCTAGTAAGCTTACATGTGTATATAACCATAAGAAAATTCAGAGGTGCTATGGTCAGGTGCACCTGATGAATCTGCATCAGGTATCCATTTGTAGAGCCACTTGCACTGTAAATTTTAGAAAACTGACCGTTGGATTAAATACCCCTATAGTGTATGTCATGCCTGTCAAAAATCACAGTGATCCAACGGTTGGTTTCTGAGAAAACTTACTGCTAAAAAATGATAACATTTTAAAGAATAAAAAAGTCATAGTTTTTCAAAGTTACATTTTTCAAAAACCAACTGTTGGATCATTGAGATTTTTGATAGACATGACATACATTTTTTCAAAATTTTCATCTCAAGTGGCTCTACAAGAGGATACCTGATATTAGAAGTTTTGTAAGAAAATTACTTTGTAAGTTTATCTCAATATGAATTGTTGAGAATTTATGTAAGTTGGTAAAAATTTTGTCTTCCGACACTGTTCATTCATTCAAGATTTATTATGTTGAGTCCGACACTGTTCATTCATACAACATAGTATCAATGATGTGAAGTATTCATGTCATATTAAATTTATTATGGACAAATTAAATAAAGTTTTTTAAGATTGGTTTAAAACAGAGGATTCATATTCAAATAATGTACCATTTTAGAACTTGTGCCTTCAAGTGAAATTGACACGCAATGAAATCTCTACAGAGGGTGGGCTTAGAGTCACAATTAATTCTCTTAATGATCTAATTAATAGTCTATACTCTATAATTTTGATTTAACAATATAAAGTATGATCTATAGATTCAATTCCCTAACAGAGGCCCTCAAAATAATATTGTAGGTCCAATGTTCTACAAGGGATGGTACCATTTTTTCTACCAGTACAACCCAAATGCTGCAGTGTGGGGTGTCATAGCATGGGGTCATGCTGTATCAAGGGACCTGATCAATTGGATCCACCTCCCTTTAGCCATGGTCCCCGATCAATGGTACGACATCAACGGTGTCTGGACTGGCTCCGCCACCCTCCTTCCCAACGGCGAACTCGTCATGCTATACACCGGATCCACCAATGACTCGATGCAGGTCCAAAACCTAGCATACCCCGCCGACTTATCCGATCCTCTCCTCATTGATTGGGTCAAGTACCCGGGTAACCCAGTCCTTGTTCCCCCACCCGGAATCCATAAGAAGGACTTCCGTGACCCGACCACAGCTTGGTTGACACCGGAGGGAAAGTGGCGGATCACAATTGGGTCCAGGATTAACGAAACGGGTATTTCTTTGGTTTATGATACAGTGGACTTTAAAAGCTATGAGCTCAATAATGGGGTGATCCATGGAGTTCCGGGTACCGGAATGTGGGAGTGTGTGGACTTTTACCCGGTGTCGAAAACCGGTGAAAATGGGCTGGACACATCAGTTGATGGGCCTGGAGTGAAGCATGTCCTTAAAGCTAGCACGGATGACGATCAAAACGATTACTATGCACTCGGGACTTACGATCATAACACAACTACATGGACTCCGGATAATCCAAGTATTGATGTTGGTATTGGGCTTAGGTATGATTATGGGAAATTCTATGCGTCCAAGACGTTTTATGATCAGAACAAGCAGAGAAGAGTGTTGTGGAGTTGGATTCCAGAATTAGATAGTGAATTTGCTGATGTCAAGAGGGGTTGGGCTTCACTTCAGGTATATATCCTCTCTCTCTTTTTCTTCCACCCTTATGCTCTTGCAGTTGCAAGCAGGAAGAAGATGACGATATTGTGTTTTGTAGAGCATTCCAAGGACAGTATCGTTTGATACGAAAACAGGTAGCAATTTAGTGCAATGGCCAGTGGAAGAGATAGAGAGTTTGAGAATGAACAGAAAGGATTTTAACAAGCTGGAGGTTCCAACAGGATCAGTGGTGGCACTCGATGTAGGTGCAGCCGCACAGGTAATTAGTGCTACATTTTGAGTAGTAAACTGTAAAAGGTTAATCAATTAGCATGATTTGCATTGGTTTATAATAATATTAATTGGGAATGTATATATATAACAGTTAGACATCAGTGCTGAGTTCGAGGTAGATAAGGAGGCTTTGGAGAGATCAACGGGAAATGATGCACAATACATGTGCAGTGGTAGCGGAGGAGCTGCCCAACGAGGTGCTTTCGGACCATTTGGTCTTCTGGTTCTTGCGGATGAGACCCTTTCTGAGCAGACTCCTGTTTACTTCTATATTGCCAAAGGAATGGATGGCAATCTTAACACTTTCTTCTGCTCAGATCAATTAAGGTTTGTTTACTCACAACCCATCTCATATGTCTCATAGAATTTAATTTTTTATATAGGTTATAGGCTATCAAAGATGCTAATATAAGGTGCACCTTGTGGCACCTGCAGAGTATAGTTTGAAAAACCGACTGTTAAATTAGATTTTTTCTCTTATGAATGTCATGTTTGGAAAAAAAAAAATCACGCTGGTTCAACATTAGGTTTATGAAAAAATCCACCATGAAAAAATAGTGACATTTTGAAAAAAATAAAAAAAAAGTCATAGTTGGATCAATATTGGATCCATATTGGATCAATATTCATAAGAAATGAATCCAATCCAATGGTTAGTTTTTCAAAATAGGTCTTGCACGTGCCCTAATTGAGATCACTTGATGCAACTTTCCATCAGATGCACCTTATATTAGCATCTTTCTATTTGCTGTTATTATTTTTGCTTCCCTAGTTATCTCAAGCCGTCCCTCTTTCTTCATTCTTTCACTTTTCTTCTAATCCTCGCCTCCCAAGATTAACGAACAGGGAACCAAGTTGAAACCATGATTTTTCTTATTCGGGAACCCGTATCACCATTGTTGTCCTGTTTCTCATTTACACACATTTGATTTATGAGAATATGCACACTGTTTCTTATAGGTCTTCTCAGGCAACAGATGTCAATAAAATAATTTATGGGAGCACAGTTCCAGTACTCCAAGGCGAAAAATTAACTATGAGAATATTGGTAAGTTTAAGCCCTGTTTCTTCAGTTTTTTATGCACAAATATATATGTGTGTGTGTGTGTGTAGCTAAGAGCCCAAGATTGACAAAATCATTCAACTTATGAATACCAGGTGGATCATTCAATAGTGGAAAGCTTTGCTCAAGGTGGGAGAACATGCATTACATCGAGAGTATATCCAACAAGGGCAACCTTTGGAAGCACTCGCCTCTTTCTCTTCAACAATGCTACTGAAACCAGCATTACTGCCTCACTCAAGACATGGCAAATGAAATCAGTATTCAAACAACCTTACTCCATTGAGAGAAATAAGTGAAAAATGAGTCAAATCTGCAAATCTTCATCCACGTACACCTCATTTGCCTCAACCTGTTCAATGAACTCATCCATCATTCATCGCCTTATTGTAATTTATTAGTATCTCATTTGATTCGCTTTTTCTTTATGGACAGATAGGAAAGGGATTAATGCATGTAGATATTTTTTTGCAGCTTAGAGCAAAGTATGATTTTTTTTTTTTTTTTTTTTGTATTTTGTATTTTGTATCTGTCATTGATGCATGAAAGCCAAGGGCTTTTGTGTTTTTTCATTCAGATTAATGAAGGGTGATGATGTTAGAAATAGGTAAATGAATGGGTTAAGCAAATCGGCAACTCGTTTGGACAAGGATCCGATTGTCTTACACCGGTTTGGCGTTCTTCCTGCAAAGCTCTGATGATTAAGTCAGTATTCAGAGAATACTGAGAGAATTTGTGTTGTGTAGGGTTAATGTTACGTGCAAATGAGGCGTGACCTCCTCTTTTTATAGGGTGATCGTGGGAATCAACACTCGAGTGCTTTGTTCCCTTTCTGGTGGCCGTTTAGGGACAAGGTTGGAATTGTGCTAATGGTGTAACGACCTGTTGATATCAGATGTCAGAGAGTGGCATGATTTATTGCAGGTGGTCGGAATCAGTTAGTATAGATTCCTTTTGTTTGGCTGGCTCTGAGCTATCATGATGATGCGGTTTAGTAGTGATCGGCCCACCTGATTGAGATCGAGTGACAACAAAGAGATCGGGTAGAATTCCCACAATGAGTTCGGGCTTTATTTTGGTCACTTGTCAACATGAGATCGGTTGACGGTTTTTACCCTCTTCAAAGGGTATGCAACGTTTTTGAGTTTTTTGTATATCTGAATTGCCTCATTGCCCCATGACCCAAATTTGGAAGATGGTGTATATCTAAAAATTTTAGGGTTATCTATACTTTAATACATCGAACTTTAGGGGTAATTTTAATTTAGAATTTAAACTTTTAATTTGATTGGTTGAGGATAAATTTTTAAAAACTTATTTCAATATAGGATAAAAATGGAACATCGTTTGCTTTTATAACGAAGCTCTATGCTCTCCTCATGTAGATCCTAGTTGGAATCTACATGTATTCATGGCTTGAGTGTTTTATTTTTTGCCCAAACCCTTCACGTGACCATACAAGTGTTTCAATTTTGGGGTTAAAGCTATTGAATTATAATGAATCTTGCCATTTTTTAGGGTTGAATAATGCAGACAAACCCCCGAATTAAAACACTTATATGGTCACATGAGGGTCACGAGAAGGGTTTGGGCAAGAAATAAAACACTCAAACCATGTAGACTCCAATTAGGATGTCTCGTAAGGCAGGCATGGAGTCTTCATTACATAAGCAAATGGCTAATTAATTTTGTCCTACATTGAAAAAATAATATTTTTTTCTAGTTAATATAAAATTCTCAGTTATATTTTTTCTTTTATTATCACGGCTTACTCTCTGTCCGAGTTTATAGTCGCATGAAAGCAGTTATGCAGGGGGATAGGCGAATGGAAGGGCGCCTCCCCTTCAGTTCTGGTTCCGCTACTGAGGGTGGGGTACGTATGACTTGGATAGGATGAAAGGCGGTCAAGGCATAAATAAAACTATCCAATTTGCCCCTTTAACAAGTTTTGTAAGCTATCATAAAGATTCCATTGGCTGGTTGGCAGGTATTTACATATATAAAATTCAATCACTCAAATCATGAGATTTAATATTATTTTAATTTAAAGGCAAAAATGTAGTACTACTCTCATTTGTTCAACATCTTGGACCCTTTTTTGATTCTGCTTGGGCCTTTGGAGCCAATCTCTGCTGGATTTGCGGCCTCTGGCTTTGCCTTACTCATTGGACTCGTATTTTTTTAATGTATCCATGCCATATAAGGGACCACCTTTTTTTTTTTTTTTTAATTGTTGAATATATATATATAGCTATACTTCATTTTAACTAAAATCAGCTAAGAACACAAGCTCTTAAATTCTCATTCACTTTGTATGATTAATCTCAAGAATCTAATCCAATGACTCAAGAGTCTTAACTGATTTTAGTTAAAATGAATTATCCATCATAAGAACATTTTACTATATATAAATCCCGATCCATCATATGCTTACAAAATTTATGTAGGCATAAAGCCCATAGATATTTGTATGATACATATTTTGAAAAATTAACCGTTAGATTAGATACTCTACTTATGAATATTATGAATGCAAAAAATTACATAAGCATATGCCAGAATTTCAAAATATAGTTATGAAAAACTATGAACGTTATGATGGTTTTAAGAAATCACAGTTTTTTTTCAGTGACATTTCTATGAAACCAACTGTCGAATCACTGTAATGTTTGGCATACATGACATGCATGAGGATAGTATCTAATCCAATGATCACTTTTTCAAAATATGTATCACGCATTTGTTCATGGGCTTCATGCCAACATAAGCTTAATTATATAAGCATATGCTTATAGGATCATTTTTGTGTGTGTATGTATATATTTATATATACGAGCAGGCGCAAACCCGTGCAATGCGCGGGACTTATCAGTAAAATTTTATCTAATTAATTATAATTGTATAAAATATATTTTGATCATATGATCTTGACCATTTGATGTAATTAAATTTATAGGATTACAGTATATATCTTAATATAGAAGAATGATTAAAAATATTAAAGAAATTAGAGAAAATTAATTTGGATGTATTATTAAAAAAATAAAAATTTTAAAATAACACAAAGAAAGTAAAAAAGTAAATTGAAATCAATTTTTTTTAAATAAAAAATAATTAAGAAGAAAGAGGAGAGAAGTAGATGAAACCCACAATAAATATATATATATATATATATATATATATATATATATATATATATATATATATATTATGAAAAGAAAAAAAAACTTAAATGAGACCGAGACCCACATCAATAAAGAATCTTGAAAATCTAAACTTTAATTAATTAGTTGGAATAATGATATAATATCATATTATTTTAATTTGAAGTGAGGTCACAACCAATAGGGATGAAGAAGAATAGCAAATTAAGGAAATAAGAGAATGGAGAAAGAAAAGAATTCTAGGGCCGTCATATCAGCGTACTGTTCTTTATATAATAGTCTAATAGATGGATATAATCCCGCTCCTATAATTAAAGTCAACATAATGGCTTTAAATAATTGTGGTATATGTATTTTGAAAAATCGAATGTTGGATTAGATAATTAATTATCTTATATATGCCATGCATGCGAAAAATCATAGCAATCCAATGTCAGTATCTCAAAAAAACATATTATGAAAAATTCTGACGGCTGAAAACTATCACGAATTTTTTCCGTGGCATTTTTGAGAAACCAAACTTTGTATTACTGTGATTTTTAGCACGCACGATAAGCATAAGTATAATATTTAATTCAATATATGATCAATTTTTCAAAATATATATCTTATTATTATCGATCAGTTTATGTTGATAGAAATAAAAATAGAAATATATATATATATATATATATATATATATATATATATATATATATATATATATTGTGAATAATGCATATGACTCTCCAGTCTAGTTAATTTCTTAACATGGATAAAGTTATTGGTCATTCCGAATCAATTAATGCCCGAAAAAATTGACTAATGATTCAGTGACCGATGTCACGGAAAGATTCGTCGGCAAACCTTCAGAAATAACGTATCAAGATCAATTTGGGTTGTTGAATGACCAATTAACCATTTTTATAACAATTAGGTTCAAATTTGTCCATATAGATGAATAATCCCTTTGGAAAAAACTGTGGTAAGTGGGAACATGACTTTTTGATTTTTCAAACACACCTCATGGACCCAATTAATTGTGGCTGAACATGCGTTTAGTGGTTTCACCATACTTATTGATGATTGCGACAACCACAAGTTCGCGTGCACTTTCATCAAGCTAGGTTGAAAACTAGTGGATTAATAGCACTAAACATGAAGTGGCTCAAGCAATATCCTATATTCATGGGTCATGGCTAACAATCCCTCCCTCTAAGAGCATCTTCAATGCTAAAAGTCATTTTTGATCGTTCAAAATTATTTTTTGGCTAGTTATAATAAAAATAACTAGTTATTTGGCTAGAATTGTTCCAATGTTTAGAGACAGATGACCAGAGCCAAAAGTTTAGCCAAATTAATTTGAAGGGTTGTTTGGCTAATACATTAGAGCATGCAAATTGAGAATTTTAGCCAGAAAAAAAAAAAAAAAAGGACTTTGGATCCCCTTTAGTTCATGCATTGAAGATGCTCTACTAGCACTAAATAAAAGCACACCTTTATTATTAACTTTTTCTTTCTTGATTTGATTTTCTTCACAATAGGGTACCCTTGTTTTATAGGGTAATAGGAATAGCAGATAGTAGTTTAATATAATAATTAATTGCATTGGTTGTGAGAAATCAATGACGGATGACATGTCATATATAGATTGCTTTATTTATAGAATTTTCTTATAAAAATGAACAGTATATGCTTACTAATTGTAATTGGTTAAGAGAAATCAATGAGGGATGACATTTCAACCGCCACATGGCTATTTATTTATTATTTTATTCATTATTTAATTAGAACATTGTTTTCAATATTTTCATGAATAGTACGTTTATGAACAAATGATGATTACAGAATGTGCCACATCATTTCATTCGACATGCACAAGGAAAAGGCTAGGTTCTCCCTCGAGCTCATAAATGAATAGGCAAGTAGTTTTAATTTTAAAAAAAGAACTGGCATTAGTATATATCATTGTTCTTATAAACAAGTATTTGTGGGGACTATATGCTAGACGTGTTCATGCAACATCTATTAAATTAACTAGAGACATTCTTTTTTGAGATCGTTTTGTTTTGTTTTGTTTTCAAGGTTTCTTTTTCATTATTTTTTTCCATTACTATTTTTTAAGGGTTTTGGCCCCATGTTTGAAAAATTATCACCCACCTTTGACGCGCGTCTCAGTTTTTTCAACCTCTCTTTCTGTTATAAATTAACCCGTACCTAGAACCCTTAATCATCGTTTCAATAAATTAAAGAAATTTAATTTTGACAACATATTATAAAACCTTCGTAATGTACTATTTTATATTTAGATTCCATTTGAATTTAAAAAAAAAAATTAAATAAAAATTACATGGTGTTCTATTTGAGATCTATAGCATGAGATTTTGATGTCACCATCAGTGGTGAAAGGAATATATATATATATATATATATATATATATATATATAAAATAGGGTTTGGTAATTATGGAGTCGGCATGTTTGGAATTTTCCATGACTTTGGGTGATTAATTGAGATTATCATAGCACGTGATGCGAAATGATCCACATGCCTTCACCCACTATATAATTAAGAGGTAACATTGTGGCAATTCAATGACCCGCCCATTATTCCAACAAGTCAGTTTGGTCCACCAATAAGCCTTCAATTACTTAGACTTTTTATTTTTCTTTTGGATATATAATTTGTGTCTTGAAGGCACATATGGCTGTCACGCATGATAGTTTCTCCAACTTTTCACATCCATTGCTTTCACTAGATTAAGGAAGTTTAAAAAATATTGTTGAAGTCATAAATATTTATTATTTTCTCACCAATATTTCTCTAATATGATTTCACACAATCTTTTCTTATAATTAAGAACGTACCAACATTATGCAAGTTCTTTCTGTAATTTAAAACTATGATATATTGGTGATTTCTAATTTCTTTATTTACGTACATCTTGCTATAAAAATTTGATCAATTACAGCACATACAGTACAATCCGCAAGATTATATGGTTGTCTGTGACATGCGCACGCGTGTATTTCATAGACGACCATAAATTATTATTCATCGTATATAGATATAAAACATATAGGGTCATATATAAATGATTGTAAATGTGTGTGAATGTAGGAGCTTTGCATGTTGTGGAAACATGCATGCCATCTATTTGCATTATTTTTGTGTGACCCAAAAAATGAAAAAGGAAAAGGAAGGAAGGGTTATTGTTAGAACTATTTGATTGTATAAGTGGTGAGTGAATCATTGAATCCCTAGTCCCCACTTGTATTTAAGTCATTAATTACTTGAAATAATCTACCCAGGATGGAGATTTATATAATTTAATATTATTCTAACATAATTAATTAGGACATAAAATGGCTTAATGGACTTGATTATTTCATATAATGATCGACTTGAAGAATATTCAATACCCTCACGAGTGATGGACATGTATTTAAGTCTTAATGTTTCTCATAACTATTTGTTAATTATAGACTTGTAGGTAGTGTAGATTAAAGAGAAGACAACCCCACTCGGCTTTCGATCAGCCTTTGCTGCAGCAAATCACGCCCCTGTAAAGTTTCAGTCAAAAGTGATTAATCCTGTCAGGTGGGCTGACGAACTCTCCTCTGATTGTGTGAGAACCGCCATTCTTGTTTGCATCAGTTAAAACTCTGAGATTCTAGGTCATAAAATATTCATCTTCCTCTTTATGCTAAGACAACAAAAAGATAAACAATGGGAAAAAACAACAAGAAGAAGAAGAATACTTTGACCAAATGTCAGTTGTTGTAATATCAGATTTCCATTGATGCAACCAAATTTGCAATCACAGCATTTAGGTCCACAAATTTTGAGTCCTAATTGCGGTGGTGATTTGAGAGATTTCCTCTCTCTAAGACGCGTTAATGTTAAGAGTTATGCTCCGCTTGGTAGGAGGGATGGAAAAGTGGAAGGAAGAAAAATAGGAGGGATGGGCTTTCCTTCCTCAGGGGAGGGAAACCATTTTTCCTTCCTATGTGTTTGGTATGATGGATGGAAAAGTGGTTTCCTTCCTTCCATGTGTTTGGTAAACAAGGGAGAGGGAAATGATATATTGTATTGAATTACAATTTTATCCTCTCATATTCAAATATATTTAAATGCTTTTAATAATTTATAAAAATATTAAAAATAATTTGGAAGCCTTCGCGTGTGCGCGCGCACATGAGTGTGTGTATATATATATATATAAAACAGTGGGCGTGGGCATATATGTATAGGTGCTTGCTTGGAGAATAAAGGGGGGCAATTGTGGGTTTTCAAAATGTTTAAAGGGCAAAAAAGTTATTTCACCCCATAAAACAAAAATCCCTCCACTTTTCCGCCCAACTTTGGGCGGATGAGAAGAGGCTCAAAATCCTTCCCCTTTTCCTTCCACATTTCCCTCCCCTTTTCCCTTCCCCCCATACCAAACACACCCAAATTTACACTTCCCTCCACTTTTCCCTCCTCCCCTTTCCCTCCTCCCACTTTTCCCTCCTACCAAACACAGCATTAAGGTTATTAAGAGGGTATCTTAATGTCTTACTAAAAGTTGATCCATTATTAACAACCACAATTACAGCTCGTGAACACATGCCGGTGCATTAAGTTTGCCACACATTTATTAATCCATCTGGTTAATGATAATCTTATTTAAGACAACAAAAAAATTGAATACAAGTTTTAATTATAGTTAGGTGGTTTTTATTTAAATTTTTATTTTTAAATGCAGGGTTTCCCATGCGAGCTACTCCTGATGTAGCTCGAAGGGTGAAAGAAAGATTGACTAAAGTTGGTGTAGTGATCTAAAGTTTGCTTAACGATATATGTCAACCTTCACATGCTTTCATGTACACGCTCTCAAGGGCTTACAAATTAAAGTGAACGCCAGATTTAGTTTGGTAAAGAACTTTTTGACGAAAAATAAAAGTTCCCATATATGTCCCTAAATTTCCAATACTAACAAACGAGTATAGATGCACTTTTATGTTCTCGAATTCGAGATCTCTCTTTTAAAAGTGAGGATATATGCAACTAGACTATAATGCTATTGGCTTCTAGAAAGAGAGTTTAAGTGGCGTAGAATATTGTGTGCCTCTATTTAGTGATAAAGCTTTTTCTAATATAGGTTAGCAAGGAAGTCTTGATTGAGGATTGTTTGTTTTTTTTTCCGGTTAAAGGAAATCTTTAGCTGATAGTGAAGAAGCCGTGGCAAGTGTTGTTTTTTTTCATACCTGACCAGTGATTTTAACATGTAGAGGTTGCAAGACATTGTGTTTGACCATTAGTCAAGCTGATGCGACGTGTAAGCCAATGTTGATCTTTTTAATGATCGGATATATATATATTTTGACCTAATATGTTTTGTTAGTCTACCTAGGCTTCTTTTTGGGCCAAAATGTATTTGGTCTTCCCCATAGTTGGTGAAATCTCTTTCCTTGGTTGGTCGATCTTGTCCTTGGCTTATGACCGAAGTAATTTGGGATTCAATGGAGCGACCTTTATAAAGTTTTATACTTGTTCTTATCTTGATTGTTACATGGGTGGACCTCTTTCGGTTCGATTATTGACCATTTTTTATGCCGAGCCAATATATACTGATGGTTGAGAACTTAGTCTATTTTACCCAATTTAGTTGAGTCCCCTAACTTTTATCATAATAAATTATAATATAAAGTTTTAATATGTAAAGAAATTATTTGAATATAACTCTCAAAAGACAAGTGAAGATATAGTTCTAAAAAATAATTTTAGACAAAACTACGAAATGTGAGAGTACGTCCTATAAGATGAGAGCTCATATAAGATTTATTGTATACTAATCAGACTCATACTTCATGATTTTAATACTAGTTTTTGTTAAACAGTATCCATCTAGTATTTTTTATTTATTTTTAAACATTTTCATGACGAGGAACCCTTCTAAGGAAGTCGATCGAGTCCAATTGAGACCACCACTACAAGGTAAATTCAGGATACATGCAGCCATTTGCAAATCACATGTATCTGGTGAAGCTGGAAACAACATGAAAAGGAGTTGAGTCCTTATTGATCGAATTTATGATTCGTCTCAAATAAATCATTCATCATCAAGCTAAACTCTTTCAGATGTATCCACAATGTTGCCAATGACTTTCTAAACATATCACACAAATATGCATTCTTACAAAAAGTAAAGAATGCACATTCATAAATTGGACATATATTTCAACAATTGACACTTTAAATACATGCAACCATCCACAAGTCACAAGTCACATATATCATATGAAACTGAACGACAATATAAAAAGAATTCGAACACAAAATGTTTGAATTTACATGTAATTCATCTCAAATAAATCTCTAACCATTGGACTAAATCCGTTCGATCGAATCCATTTGAGTTGCCAACTACTTTCCAAACATATCACATATCCACTTTGCAAATATATATTATTACAAAAAACAAAGAATGCACATTCATAAGGAGTTTGGATCCTATGCTAGATTTTTTTAATTTTTTTTATAGTTTAATTTATTTATATACTTAAGATCATAACAAATCATTTAATGCGAGAGAGGAAGCATACCAGCTAAACTCATTCATAAATTGGACATTCATTTTAACAATCGGTACGCCGGCTCATGTTAGCACCCTTCTTCCCAATTTTTTATTGTTTTATATAGTTATGCCCTATCCATTTGCAATGAATGACTAAACTAAAATACATTATGTTTGGCATCTCGAGGTATAAGAACTATATTTGAACAGACATGCCATTGCACCCTCTTCCCCACCCACCATATCATCCATTTTCATGTTAAAAGGTCCCTTCTCGCATCCCAAAGAACATCAAACTTCCAAGTTCAGTACAATCTAACGGTTAATAGGCGCCGTTAACGGATTGCGTTAACAGAGGTATCTCCAAATTACCCCTCAACCTTAAACGATACTTCAATACCCCGCATTTATGGTGAATCCAAACTTTGTGGGGGGCCCACTGGTTGCCTGTCAATCATGTGGTGCTTTCAGGAAATCAGAACGTTGGATTAGTAATTAGGTCGGGGAACGACAATAGTCAATATATAAACAATACGCGTGTGCGTGTGTAGCTCAACTGTGTGACCTGGCTATTGGCTGTCTCCCTCCTTTTCTCTCTCTAAATCCCCCTGCTTCTCTCTCTATATCCCCATGCTTCTCTCTCTATCTCATGCTCGTATGAATGATGACTGATGACTGATGACTGATGACTGATGACTCATGACTCATGACTGATGACCGACAAAAGCTGGGGATCAATCCGCTAACCAACCAAAGTGCTCGCTTTCTCGCTCTTTCTTAATTCTTAACTAAACCCCAAAAAACAGCACTAGTAAAGTAAATATAGCCGTTCACACACACACTCTTTCTCTCTCTTTCTCTTTCCTCCGGTGCTCTGCTTTCTTCTTCCCCGTCTCTCTCTTCATCTGATAATGTAAACACAGAAAAGCTACAAAAACCGGGTCTAAATCTGCAACGGAAACACACCCAAAATCTGATACATGGCTACGTGTTGGTTTCTCCCACTCCTACTTATCCACATTTCCTTGCTTGTGAGCTTCTGTTTCGCTGGAGATCCGTTTGTTAGCTACGAATTTGAGGTCACTTACATCACTGCTTCTCCTCTGGGCGTACCCCAACCGGTTTGTTCTTCAGATCTCTTTCTCTCTCTTGTTTCTTTCTCTAGTTTCAGTACATTTTCTCATGTGGGTCTGCTTTTTATTCGTGGATGGTTGATGGGTTGCTTTTTGTTCTTTGAAAGTTGTAGTCTTTGGCTTCAGATCTACAAAATGTGCTTAAATACTCGTAATCTGAGCTACTTTTAGTGTTCTGATTTTAGTATAATGAAATAATGAGCTTTGAAATGATGTTTAAAAAACTTGTGGGGTTCTAGTAATTTTCTCTATTTCTGTATTACTTTGCAGGTTATTGCTATAAATGGCAAATTTCCAGGGCCTATTATTAATGTGACTACTAACAACAATGTTGTCGTCAATGTACGGAACAAATTGGACGAAGATCTCCTCATTACTTGGTAGGATTTACAGTAATTTTTGTAGCGAATTTAATTGAGATTTTGGTTTTTCAGTGATTGAGGGTTTGGGATTTTGATGGGTGCCGCAGGGCCGGTATCCAACAGCGGCGTAGTTCTTGGCAAGATGGGGTTCTTGGCACGAATTGTCCAATTCCCCCAAAATGGAACTGGACTTACCAGTTTCAGGTTAAGGATCAGATTGGTAGCTTCTTTTATTTCCCTTCACTTCATTTCCAAAGAGCAGCTGGAGGGTATGGTGGCTTTATTATAAATAATCGCGATATAATTCCAATTCCTTTTGCAACCCCAGATGGGGATATTACCATTATGATTGGTGATTGGTACACACGGAACCATACGGTTAGTGTTTGTTGAATTGCCTGAATTTTCCCATTATGTGCATGTTGGGGTTTTGAGTGTAATGTGTCTTATGCGGTTCTTTCTTTTGGATTATAGGATTTGAGGAAGACCCTTAATGCAGGGAAAGATTTAGGGATGCCAAATGGAGTTCTCATTAATGGGAAAGGCCCCTACAGATACAACAATACCCTTGTCCCTGAAGGCATTGATTATGAAACAATTGAAGTTCACCCAGGTGATTAATGTGCATTTGCAGTTGTTAGTGAAATTTCTCTTGAAAACTCTGTGTGTATCTTTGAATGGATGAGTCTGTTTAGTTAATTATTTTTTGAAGTCTTGGCAATTTAGAAGTTGGAATTGACTGGTCTTCTGTTTAAACAAGCCAAAATCATGACTTTCCATCAATAGAATGACCCTTTCCCATTTCGAACCTTATTTCAGAGTGTGCACTGCAAACAGCTTTTTGATCTTCCAAATTGAGAAAATATGTGAATAGCTGATGAATTTTGGGCTCTGGACTGGATTTGGAAGAAATACTTGGTGGATAGACTCATATTTGCATTTTATGCCATGTAGGGGTTGTTTGGATGTGTGTTATTGTAAGATATTATGTTATTTCAAAATGTGTTGAAAACGGGGTGGGGAGGGTTTAAGGGAAAGGGGGAGAGCTACCCCTTGTTGTGTTGCTCATAAGCCCAATGGGCTTGCTTAAATGTTAGGGAACTAATGTTTCCAGTAAATTTTGCTTCATGCGCCCCATACTGAATTTGTCTCGCGTGATTTATTATCATGTGTGAAGTGACAAATTAGTGGTCATAAGGCTACCCTGTGTGAATATAATTTGATTTCAGAATGAAAACTGAAGACAATCATATTTCACATCTTGTTATTCATTCCAGGCTTCAATGGGGAACAAACTAATGTTTCCTAAACTTTTATCTGTGAAGAAAGAAAAAGGGTTCCTCCCAATACATCATTTGCACCATACAATTATGATGGGGCATTCCTCAAGTGATTTTTTTTTTTTTTTTTTTTAATAGTGCATTGAAATACAGATTGATGCATGCTAAATTTAATATGCTAGGCTGCCATATTTTTAACATAAAAAAATGCGAAACATTCTGTTTGATAATAGTTGAGTTTTTTGAACTTTATATTGACATGTTATGGTCTTGAACAGGAAGAACTTATCGCATTCGCGTACACAATGTTGGAGTGTCGACTAGTTTGAACTTCAGGATCCAAAACCATAATCTGCTTCTAGCAGAGACAGAGGGATCATATACGGTGCAACAGAATTATACTAGCTTAGATATTCACGTAGGACAATCTTATTCTTTTTTGGTAACCATGGATCAGAATGCTAGCACTGATTACTACATTGTAGCAAGCGCTAGGTTTGTGAACGAGTCAATTTGGAAAAGAGTTACTGGTGTTGCCATCTTGCATTATTCAAATTCCAAAGGAAAGGCAAGAGGTCCCCTCCCAGATGCACCAAATGATGAATTCGACAAAACCTTCTCGATGAATCAGGCAAGATCCATCAGGTTAGTTGACAATGCAGTTTGAATGCATTAGCACATTATTCTTGTGGAAGTTTTAATATTGTTGTTACATCTTTCAGTTGCTTAACTAGAATAGCACTTTCTAGTTTTATATTACCAGCATAGTGACAAAATTGGAATCTGGGAATGATTGTTCTGTAAATTGTTAGTCGGTGTATAACTCTGAATATAGGAATCCATCATGAATAGATTGTGAAAAGTCAGGGAAATGGTGGTAGTGAAAACATGGCAAGGATATCGAAAATAGTTCACACGCACCCCCCCCCCAAAAAAAAAAAAAAAAAAAAAAAAAAAAAAAAAAAAAAGTGAATTTGGAACAAGCGGGGGGGGGGGGGGGGGGGGAGTTTTAGCATAATTTTGGAGGGAAAAAAAAGAGTAAATTATCATTTACCAATAATTGAATTATATCCAATAGGATTGTGTTACACATTCTTTATTAAAAAAGCTTGGTACTGGTTTACTCAAAAGTTTGGACAATTTCTTACTTTCAACTTATTCGAGAGTTCCGTGGTCAATGTTGTGCAGATGGAATGTATCTGCTAGTGGTGCTCGTCCTAATCCTCAGGGGTCTTTTAGATACGGCTCAATAAATGTGACTGATGTCTATGTGTTGAAAAACAAGCCACCTGTGATGATTGATGGCAAACGGCGAACAACCCTCAGTGGGATCTCATTTGTCAATCCTGCCACACCAATCAGGCTTGCTGACCAGTACAAAGTGAAGGGAGTATATAAGCTTGATTTCCCCACTAGGCCACTTACAGGATCACCTCGGATGGAAACATCAGTAATTAATGGTACATATAGGGGATTCATGGAAGTAATATTACAGAACAATGACACCAAGGTCCAGAGCTATCACATGAACGGATACGCATTTTTTGTGGTTGGGTAGGGATTTACTCCCTTCCTCATATTTCATTGTATTTAATCTCTGTATTACATATTTTTGACAGCTTGCTGTTAATATTCACACTATCACTAATTGATTGCAGGATGGATTATGGTGAATGGGCAGAAAATAGCCGGGGCACATACAATAAGTGGGATGGAATTGCTCGCTCCACAATACAGGTTTGTTTTTTATGGTATTCTGTTCTTAATCTTATTTGGTTCCTCCTATAAAGCCATTTAATGTTTTTAGTCCATCATTTGTGAATTTCTGGCAAATATCTCATTTGGAGGGTTTTTTCTTTTTGTTATTTGATTGGTGAATGTATGTAAGAGTTAAACAAGAAAATATGTTCTTTTACGTGATGCTAGGAATCTCAAGTGTGCTATATAGACTGGTCAACTTTTTTGATGGCCTGTAATCCGGGAGAAGTTGGTCTATAATATTGTGTATAATATTCTGATGTGTGCATGTTGTGCAGCTATATTTACCAAGCATATAACGAGCTTCGATTTAGAAATATATTTCTGTAAAACAGATTGTTATGTTTTTTTGGTTTGATTACATGTTCGTGTTTAATTTGCTGCTGTGCTTAAATTAATGTTGGCTTTGTTTCATTCACAATACTATGTCCTAACCTGCATGGGATATATAGTACGCTAAATGTGTTCTGGTTTCCCTATCTCTTGCTCGTAACGCTGTCAATAGTAAATAACAGCACCAACATGAACAAAATAGTAAAAATATGGCTGTGCTAAAATCTACTTATGACATATGCAAGCGATAATGATTAAGATGTTTGATAGGGATCTTGAAACCCCTATCGTTAGTTGAGAAGACCATTTTTCACATTTAAACTGTTGGGTTTAATGATAGTGTGAATATATTCTCAAGCAACTCTAAAACACGTAATTTTAATTACAAGCTTAAACTTTCCTGTGTAATATATTGTGTTTAATATAACATTTTTGTGATTTGTGCTGTTACCCAAATCTTGGGAGGAGATGATTTTGAAAATTACTTTAATGGAAAGGAATTGTTGTATTATAGCAAAAACATTTGCAAGAACTCTCTAAAATTTCTGTCTGGCAGTCTTGAAGCCTTACTCACGATCTCATTTCTTTTTTTATATGCTGTTAGGTTTTCCCTGGGGCATGGACAGCAATCTTAATCTCTCTAGACAATGTGGGTATCTGGAACCTGAGAACAGAAAATCTTGACTCATGGCATCTTGGCCAAGAAACGTATGTCAGGGTTGTGAATCCAGAGAATACAAACAAAACCGAGTTCCCCATTCCAGAGAATGCCCTTTACTGTGGCGCCCTTAAAAAAATGCAGAAGTATGTATAAGATCTATCTGTGTCTAACGTTCTCTTCTTTTTGTCTTCTCTGAGGACTAATACTGATTCTCCAATTTATTTTCAATTTCAGGCCAGAAGATATCTCTTCGGGAGCATCAATCACAGGGAATAGACCGAAGCTCTTCTTCACAATGCTGATTATGATATTTTCTCTTATTTTCAATTTCCGCTAAGTAATTTCCATTGGAATGTCTCCTCTTCGTTGCATGCGGGAGCCTGGCTTGCTTAGTGAGGTTTGTGATTTGAGTGATTAGGTGTGTAATTCTAGTCTTGTTGATATGAATCTTTTGTGATTTTGACACGTAATTTTTTTCTCCCTATGTTTCGAATGCTCCCCAGGTTCCTTGTTTAATTTATTGGGAATTATCATTCTTTTTATACCTATAATCCATGTAGTTCTGACAATTCATCAATTTTCAATGCAATTCAACTTCCTATGTATGCCCTACTTTTATTGACTTGAACGATGATATTGACTTTGCACACGATACTGAGCTTAGCTAGTTAAAGCCTTAAATCCTGACTATGGGTTATTGTGTTTTAAATAGGTGCCATGCATATTATACAAAATACTATCCTTGTAGGCACTTTAAACTTGGATTTGTATATGATGCTTCATGCTTCTAGCTGATACGATGGACAGTTTTTGGTAAGATTGTCAAGCATATTGCTCTTCAAATGTGGCTATTTCTTTCTAGGTTTCTAGAAATTAGGTGTCTGAAGAGCTACAATAATCATACATACTGCACAAAAATTCTCTTCTTTGACTTGGGTTTCTAAGCTAAATACACTTCTTGGGACACATATCTGAAAGAGAGGTGTTACGATGTTTAGAGCATTTAGAGTGATCATAAGATTTGGTGCTCATAATGCTCTTACAGATATTAAGCAGCCCACCAATTCAATGCATTATTTAGGCATGGGATGTTGCATTTACCCAATTCTTCCTCTTTTGTTATGTTAATTATTAAGGTATTTGCATGCTAGTGAGCAATCAACTACCTCGGTCTGGTTTTCCCCTCACGGAATCGATTAAGTGATTAATAAACAAATTTTACTACCCCCCCCCCCTCACTGTCTGAATTTAGTTACATATGGGAGGAAGGAACTGATATCATCTGTTTCAGTTGACAATTTACAGCAATGCAGCTAGGATTTGCCCTAGTGAAGCTATCAGTGCTGAGCATTTATATTTTCCATTTTTATAAAAAAAAAAAAGAAAGAGAGAAAGAAAAATGATAATTATATTCGATTTTGGCCTATTTGATGAAAAATGTTAAACTTAAAATTATTTTAATTAAGGTGGTAATAATAAACGGTTGTTAAACAAGATAATGGAAAATCAGTTTTGATTGGATGAATTTCAATTGTATATAGTTTTGTACCATCGTCAAAATATTTCCATTTCAAAATAAACTGCCAAGCTGTGATTTTTAGTACATTTGATCGATAATAAGCTGCCCATCAAATGGCGCTTTTGCTCCTTTGTGTTGACATGGAAAGATTTGTGACATGACTTAATGAGGTTTTGGCTCCAATATAAAATATTATGACTCTAAACAACATACCAAAAAGTGTGTAGGTGTTGAAAAATGTATCAAATTGGGCCCTTTTAGCCGTTTGGATTTGCAAGGGGAAAGCAGGGGACCAGTGGGGTTGACAATTATGAGCCAGGCTTTTGAATTGGTGAGACAATAATATTGTCAAGGGTATCTTTATTCTTTAGGAATGAATGGGCAGGGTCATGTGCAGGGTCATGTGCACAGTGTGACAAGAAGAAAAACAAAAAAGCTTATTGTACAGCTCCCCATTGGTTGATAACCCATCAAGAAAATGGTAGGGACAGGACAATGATTTGGTTGAAACAGCTATGATTTCTATTTTGCACTCCTGTTTTGGTACATCCCAAGCATTAAAATATATAAGAATCCTGTTTTCAAACCTTAATTCTATATGAACAAGATTCTTGAAATGCTTGCTCTCAGCCTAAACTCTCTCTCTCTCTCTCTCTCTCCCTTCCATGACTCTACTTTATAAAATATTGCTTTTCAAAAGGGTTTATGGACCTGCCTTTTTAAAAGATAAGCTTTTTTATGGCAATTTTATTCTGTAGCTTAGTTGTTGTTTAACCTATAATATTGATCAAACTTGAAAATGCTCCATAATTGTCATGGTCTGGTGGTAATTTGTGACTATTATGGAGCAAATAATGTGGGTTATAGATTTCATGGGTTTTGCATGAAAAATGAGGATTAGTTGGATTTCGACAGCTCAGACATCTCGTTGCCTGGCAAAAAAGAAAAAAAAAAAAAAAAATCCTTGAGTATATATAAAACTCAACTTTAAAGTGTTGCCTATGATGCTCATAAAGTATCTTAGGGAATTTTAAGAGAATTGAATGCCCGACAGGCTGGCTAGCATTCATTACATTGGCCTATGATTTGAAACTTTGGTTGGCCCAAATTAGTCCCAAGATAGGCCTTTAAACCTGACTCAAAGCCGAATCCAAAGCTCGTTCTAAAAGAGGCCTGAAAACGGGAAAAATTTAATAAACCTTTGAAATGGACATGCTTTTAAAAAGTTTAAATGAACAGTAAAAGCATTAATTAACTCATAACTTGGGCGTAAATTATTCTTAAAACTTGAAGCCAAGCACGAGATACTCTACGGCCATTAGTGAAGGAGGCTCGATTTTTTTACAGGACCAGGCCCAAATTTATGCAAAAGCTCGAGTGGACAGATTTCAGCCTAGACCAACTTGAATTGAAAATGGCCTGGACCGGCCCATTTTATATCTCTACAGAGTACAGAGTAGTAGAATAAGTTTGAACTCCAAACAGCTCCCCCAGATTTTGGGCAGTTGAGAGTTTAAAATCCAACTGCAATCATTTACATGAGTCTTTGCAAATTAGCAAAATTGACCTCTATAATAATTAAATGCAAAAGCGAATGTCCATATATGTCGCTGTGGACTCTTCTTTTAATACACACACACTTTCAAAAAAGCTGGACGTAGAGGCATTGTTGTGAAATTGCTTGACATGTTGGAGTTGAGGTTAACCACATTGCATTAATGTCTTTTGTCTCAAGATTTCAGGCTTTTGTTGGTAATTTGGAGAGACAACTTCAAAGAATCCATCTTTTACAGAGACTCAGCAGTTGTCGGATTTTTCTTTTCTTTTCTTTTCTTTTCTTAATTCTTTCTTGCTTTAGGGTATGATTGGAATTTTTTCTACAAAATGAATCAGATTATATTAAATATCTTCCTACTATCTAGTTTTAAAATAAATTTGGTTTGAAAATTTTGTGTTTATGAGACTTATTTACAAAAATATGAAACTTACTAAAATCGGTCGGATTTATCTTCAAATGATCAGACCTGACACAGTTTCTGTTTCACTCACCTCACATGGAGCTCTTGAAAGAATAAAAATATTGATATGAGCCATCAAATGCTAATTAAGATGGGTATAAAAAGGTGAGTGAAATAGCAAACAGACTCTTAATTGATAACTAAAGAGAGTGTTAGATGGAATGAGGGAGGAGGATAAAATACTAAAATAGGCTTTTGGGAGGAAGGGTAGGATCCAATTCACACTTTCAACTTTATAAGCCACGCTTGCCTGCTAACATTAAAGCTTCATATTCATCCTACTATTAAGGATTGTGGTGATCACAGTACTTTAACCATGGTTTCCTTTTTTGCTTTCCAGTACCTGCATCTCAGAGGTGGTCAACCCATGCATCTTTTGCCATGGAGAGGCATCTGGTTTGGCTCCCCCTTTGGGATTCTTGTGCCATATCGGTCAGCTCATTTTCACTTTTTATCCCCTTATGAGTTTGGATAGAAATATATAGTTGCACATGAGTGGGATCCTGGCAAATTCCCCACCAATTGAAGGTGGCTTTTCCATTAAAAAAAGAAAAGAAAAAAACAGGACCAATTAAATGATCTCGAGCTTCTCCCTAATAGGTGATCCCAAAAAGTTGGGCAGGGACAAACTTTTTCTGCAATTTTTGGTACAGAACAAATCAGGCTAGATCATGCAAAGATGGATTTCTAGCTAGAGAAAGGAGAATTGAAGCAATTTAGTAACTAAAAGCACATAACATGGCAACTTATTTCTCCCAAGACATGATTGGATTGTCATAGTAGCACACCAAGATGCTTAAATGCTATTAGCAACTTTCTCGTTGTGGCTGTATTTGGCATGGGATATATGAGAGTGCAGGCTAAATAGAAATGCAATGTACATTTGTTTAATTAGCCATCTATTCCACCAATATTGGAGACAAACACAATCACTGCCACACTAATTAGCCTTTCTTTGGATCTCAAAAGTGTTTGGGAAAAGAAAAGGAAGAACTTAAAAATACTTCAAAAAGAGAGATTCATTTTAAAACAATTTTCACCATTTTCATTTCCATTACTATTTCCGATCCAAACAAAGCTAGGTTGAATTTCACCTAATTAGATTAAAAAAATTTCTTAGTTCGGGGAATACGTTTCATGTTTACTCAACAGATTGATTGAGCGCACATTCAATGAGCAATGACCCGCGGTTCAAATTAACGAGTCAGGACTAATGTAGCAGTACTCTCTGATGTGAGACTTCAAGAGGTAATATGAATACTGTAACTGTAGTGGATCCAAGCACATGAAACCATGCATGCATACCAGTAGAAACAGGATGGGAATTCACTTACATTTGCAATTAATTGTCTGCAGCTCATATATATTAATTGTACATTGTAGTGAATAAGAAATTAAATAAGGGTGGACTTAATAGAGTACATACCGTTGTATATGTACCCTACCCACTAAGTCCCCCTTTCTCTTTGGTCCACGGAGCTAGACAAGATGTAGGACTAGTGCCAATAGTTCATCATGGAAGAAAAGGACTCATTGAGCCAGGGTACTTCTCCTAGTTGGACCGGAGTTTGAAACCAAACCCCGGTCAGGTACTGAGATCCAGCTTTCTGTTCACTTCTATCATGGGATTCAGGCGGTCCAAGAGATTAGAAATTTATTCTAATAACCGTACGCATTGAATAGCATAAAGTATGATGACATTTTTAAGACCAAGGCTAATAGTTTTTTCGTAATTTATGTTGTCCATCCCATACAGGTATAAGTTATAAATTGGCGCGAAGACAACTGTTGTGCATGACTAAGGCTAGCAGTTGATTTTGGTTTTGTTGAAACTTGTGAGAATAGAATATTCCAATCTTTGGGCTTTGCTAGAAGTAGGGTTCAGCTCCATCCCCTTCAATTTAGTTTCTATCAAGTTTCCTCCCTTTTTCCATAAAAATGCTATCATGTCAATATGAATCAAAGATTAGGACCCACTACCTTGTAGGTCGGTCTTAATGCATGAAGTGTACAAGAAACAGTAGTTTAATTCAATGCGTTTCATCATTTGATTGAGGTATTGTTTTTATTTTTTATTTTTTTATTATTATTATTTTTTTCAAACTCGATTAAAAGTTTGTTAAACAGTTCCCAATATTTGATTAAAATCAAATGGCTTAAAATAGTTAAATCAAATTGATTTTATATATATTGACATAAAATATTAAGTGACACTCTTCTGATTGTTAGTCCCAATTCCTTAACACTTGTACAAATAGGAATTGGATTGAACTAATGAGCTGATCTTAACCACACAGAGTATTAGAGCATCTCCAACGGGAGAGCTAAAGCTTCAGCTAAAGCCAAATTATAGCTGAAACCCACAAAATCAGTGCTCCAACGGTTCAGCCATTCCATCAGCCAAATTTAGCTTGAGCTAAAACTTCAGCCAAATTTGGCTGAACTTTTAGCTTTAGCTAATGGTGCCAGGTCAGATTCTCAGACGCATTCCCATCCAAATCCCCAACATATCCTTCAACAGTAACAAAAATGTAAATAAAGAATTCCATGAACTCATCGGAATAGCCACCGTGCCGACGAAAACTCACGGTCGCCGGAGCAACTTTTTCTGCATCCAACCATGTCCAAACAGAGACCAGAGACCAGAGATGTTCTCACACACAGAGACCACAGGAGCAACTTTTTCTCACAAACACGGAGACCAAAGATGTTCACCGCCGGCGCAATCGAGAGAGGTGCGATCGAGAGAGAGAGAGAGAGAGAACTAGAGCTCGTTGATCACCGCCGGCGCGATCGCGAGAGAGGGAGAGAGAACCAGAGATCGCCAATCGGATCGCAGAGAAGGGATCGCCGCCAGGAACCCCAATCGTCAAGCAGACAGAGAGAGGGAGAGAGAGAACCAGAGATCACCGATCGGATCGCAGTGAGGGGATCGCCGCCGGGAACCCAAATCGTCAAGTAGAGAGAGAGAGGGAGAGACGAGAGAGGGAGAGATGAGATCGAGAGACGAGAGAGATGGATAAAGGTTTTTTTTTGTTAAAACCCACGACCTGTGTGACTTATAATCGGCCGATTTTTTTTTTTTTTTTTTATTTGTTTCTTGTATCACAAAAAAATGATACAAGAAATTGTGTAATTTATTATGTAATTTTAAAAAATTAAAAAATTTGAAGTTTAATTTTTTTTGTGTTTTTTCGGTTAAAGTTTGATAATTGTGGTGGGAGATAGAGGAATGTAAAATTGTGTAATTATTGTGGATGAATAAGGGTAAATTGGGGAAAATGTAGTTAAGCAAAAAAAATGAAGGATGACACCATTGGAGCTCATCTAGCCAAAGCTATAGCTAAAAACACTGTAGCAAGCTAAAATGACACTGTAGCAAACAAAATTTAGCTTTAGCTCCCCAATTTTAGCTATGACCATTGGAGATGCTCTTATGCTCTTAAAGAATATTAAGCATGTGCATTCTACAATACAGTTTCATTCTTAAATTAATTCTCAATAAATTTGGGTTTTGTTTTTGGTTGCTTGGAGAGTGCCAACACTCGATGCCAAGACATTCAAGAAATTAATGATTTTCACATCTCAATCAACTAGGGAGAGAGAATATGGAAAATTTAGGTTTTGTTGGTGTTTGCTAAAAGTAGATTTCAGAAATGGGATTTGAAAATCTCCGTTGTTGCTTTTTTGAATTGAGTTGAGTAGTAATAGTTAGAAGGAACTTGTTTTGAATGAGGATGGACTTACCCTAAAAATGTGAAACATGTATCTGTAAATTTGATCATCACAAATGAACCGACCGGAAGTACATACAAGATCAAGTTTCCTTCCCATTTCTTAAACCTTATAGACTTAAATATGGTCAAGAGATGAAGTATTTCTTGCAATCAAGATAAGACTTTGATTAACTATGAATTTCAAATTTGCCAACTAGTTGGAGAAAATGTTTGGATACCTATCAAGGAAAAATAAAAATCATATGAAAGCCTTACTTTAAAAAATTTGGCCAACTTTTGCGCCCAGAAATTTTGTAAAACTTTTAAAAGCTAGCATTGTCAATTTTAATTTTTGTTTTTAAAGAACATTGATTTAAAAACATAAATTTGGATATTTGAGGATATGCAGTAATTTTTTTATTATAAAAAATTAAACTATTGCAAACAAGTTTACATTCAATAAATAATTAATGTTGAGAATGACTTTACTAACTGTCCATAAAATGAGATAAAATAAATTAAAATTTATAATGATACTTCCTTACACCTAAATGTTCTGGGTGGCATCTTTGATGTTAAGGGCTCAAAACTTGGCATTAATATAAAAATGGTGGTTTTCGAGGGGTTTAGGTTTTTCTATCGCTTGGCAAAAAACAAAAAAAGAATAAGAAAAGGAGGAATATGTTTACGTAGAAGGTGATTTTTTTTTTTTCTTCTTTTCAATCTTCGTTAGGTCGATTTTGATTTTCATCATTCGATCCATATGTATCAATAACACCCTATTGTTGTCTCCCCTAAAAAACAGTTCAGTATTATTTCTCATTTTGATTAATAAATATTTTGTTTTGATATTCACCACCGAGAAACATGGTGGTGGCAGCGGCAGTGCATAGGGGCTAGTGAAGAATTAAACCATACCACTGTTCAACACAGTGAGTTTTCTATCGGGGGAGAAACAGCAAAGAAAAATGATTGAGGGGAAGATGAGGGGGAAAAAAAAAAGAGAAGAAAAAGAAAAACACACATCCATACACATACACAAGTACAGTTATGAATTGAATCATAATTCCCTGTTTTTTTGGGTTCATAATGCAATCCAAATTGTTTGAAAAGATAAAAGTATTAATTGTTATCTTTTCAAAACTATATGAGACAAACTGAAAGGAATCCAAAGTGGCTGTATCATGGTATTTCATGTGTGAACACTAGCTGTCAAAAGCTGCTTCAAAGAGCCCATGCTACATTGCTACTCCTAGGTAAATATCAACCAAAGAGATAAAATTCATCATCTTTATGGATCAAAATATTATTTGGATCCACACTTTAATTTGAATTATTGAAATCACCCCTTCAAACCTTCAAACTCTATGATCTACTTTACTCTATCCAATCATATTCAGAGATCATATTATGATCTTAAGGAAAAATGGAAATGGACTATGAGATTTTATGTTTCATTATAAGTTATTCTGTCTAAGTGTTAGTGATATACAAAATAGACATAATAAGAAAATTAGGGTGCACTAGTGCTTATAGGTCTCTGGAGCATTAAAAATGTCGATTATATCTTCATTACCAGAGAACCACTCACTAAAAACAATGTTCCATAAACAAGAACCTGACGTGCCAAGAGTTCACAATACTTTACCAATTAGGAAAAAAATGTGATTGATCAAAAAAGAATATGTTGTTAAGCTAGTTGACATTTGAAATTAAGGTAAGTTCTGTTTTTTATAAAAACGTGAAATGATGAAAGAATAAGTACTATAAATGAAGGAGGATTAGAATCATAAATAAGGAAGCAAAGTAGTCTGATTAGCATGCAACTTTGGTGATCGAGAACATGTCAAAACATAAAGGATAAGTTCTTCCAACCAAAAGTAGACAGAAAGTTTTAGAATACATTCTTGACAAGCATGTATCAACTCTAAAAGACGTTCATTGCAGATGGATTATCAAGAAATTAATGTTGTTAGACTTGACAAGCATCTGGACTTGAAAATCTTTATCCCACCACTGAAACTTGAAACTGGGCAACTGAGACTGCAAGAGAGAGAGAGAGAGAGAGAGAGAGAGAACCCAACAGGTCTGGTTCTCAGTAAGGGGAGAGACCAACATTAGCTGAAGCAAAAAAACCATCTTTCATGAGAACGTCCTCTCCTTCCTACACAGATACAAACACAAACTCAAAGAGAAAATATGTCAGACCATGTATATATGATGATGATGTGAGGATATGGGTGCAGTGCAGTAGGAGAGAGAGTGGTTCAATGGGAACGTACCTGTTGGCGCACATTAGTCTTCTTCACCGTTTGATCAGGCATAAGACCAAAGTGAATGTGAGGGAAGTGGGCCCACTAAAATAAACAGAGCAAACATACTCAAAAACTTTCCCACAGCAATGTATGAATAAGAAAAATGAAAACCTTTAAATTGTATTCTATCTTACATTCTTTGCAGCAGCACTGAAGGCTTCTCTATGGGTTATATCTGGATTTCCAGCCTTGATGCGTTGGATCTCGTCCCTACAGATTGGTGGATATTGTGATGTCAACACCATACACTTGCTTCAATATATGTTAACATTTTCTGTGATGTGGAGTTGAAGATACAGCATAGAAATTTGTGTGATTGTGTGTGTGTGTGTGTATAGAGAGAGTTTAATATATTAAGGGTTTTAGTATTATTACTCACTTGATGAAGCGGTTGTAGGCGGAGGGGACTCTCTGTCTCTTCTCCGGAGCTGGACATGGACAGACAAACAGACACATTAAAATCACTTTGTTGACTTTCTAGAGGCAATTCTGCTTTTCTTATCTTTCTCTCAACCGTCACTTCATCATCATTTCTATCCATCTATCATCTCTAGATTCTTTACTATCTATATTTCCGGAGGAGAAAATGCTCTCACTCGCTTGCTCGTTACTTCAAAAGGCCAAACGGCTAAGTAATAATTACTTGTCTTTTTCAGCTAGATTAAACTTTAGTAGATAAAAGCAGTTTTGTCAGCTAGATTAAAATAGAAAATCTCTCAGCTTGCCCGTGATAATTTCTAGGGTTTGTAAATGATTGTCAAACTGTTATCAAAGATATTTAGTTTACATAGTAAAGGATCTATTAAGTTGTAGCAAATCTTTTATTTATTTAGGCACTGTGGATTCTATTCTTCCATATAGATGGACTTATTGTTCTAACTAATGCACTTATTAGGGTTCATGATTGAGAGGGACTGATTAAGGAAGAAGGACAAAGAAAAATTTAAAATTATTTAAGGCTAGGGTGGCATATATTTGATTTTTTTTTTTTTCAAAAAAACAGTGGTGGAAGGCATCGCAGAGGAGGCTAGTATTCCAACTAGGTTGACATCCTAATGACTCTCAATCATATGCCATATATCCCAAATATTATTAGAGAAGAAAAGAAAAAAAATGTACAACTAAGAAAACAAACGAAGAAAAATAAGTAAAAAAGTCTGATCTTGGTGACTAATAAACATCTTGGTGACTAATAAACAAGGCCGAGGTTGGGTTATTTTGAAGAACAGCTAATGACACACCCGTGAAAAGAAACAGTAGAAAATGGGTACTTTTGGTGTTACAGTTGGAATAATAGGGTTAATCTTCGAATTTTTTGCAGTAAAGTTATCCTCCCTTGCCACTAGACCAAGCGACCATCAAAACTGTTTGGAGTGGGCAAAAAACCAAACTGGTCTGATTCTTTTCCAACTTTTTCTATCTTGGTTGACTAAGAGCTAGAGTACTGTATATTTTTTGAACAGGTTAAAGTGCCAGTATTTTGAATAATCCTTTAAAACCTTCTCCTTGGAGAAAATGGGGTTTAAGGGTAGCAAAGGTACAAACAGACCAAAACCCAAAAATTGAAAGAAAATAAAATAGACTTCTGATAACAGTAAAACAGTCGTTCTTCCTGCATTAATCTAAATTGTAATGTGAGAAATATATATGAGAAAGTGAAGATGTGACAAATCTTACGTCTGTTAATAACTGGTGGTCTTGGAATCTCATCAACTCCTCCTCGAGCTGACATCGCGAAGTCATTTGTGTTGGTCTGATTGATCAGAAAGTTAGGCGATGGATTTGGTATCTCTTCCTACAACAAAATCATCAACCAATTAAAGAACAAAGTATATGTACAAGCAAAAAAATTTGTACAGATTAATATATGAGTATCGATGAAATCCAGTTGGTTATGATTTACCAAAAGATTAGGGGAAGGGGAGAATAAAGAATGGCCAAGGTGAAGCTGATTAGGTGAAGGAAGAAGCAACGCGCGCATGTTCACAGACAAGAGGTTGGTGCAGTGCCCACATCGGACTGTAACAGTCTTGAATAAAATGGTGCAAGGAACACTTACCTATCATCAAACAAAGAAATCCCAAAAATATTGAGAACCATACTTATGGAATAAGAGAAACAAGAGAACATAAAGGAAAAAAAAAAAAAAAAAAACAACCCTAGAAGACCTAAATTTTTAACTATTTTTTTTTCCCTGTCAAATTAAATTTTGCCTTACAAGACCTAATTGGTGGTCTTATAATTAACAAAAGAAATGAAAAGGACATGATGAACAAAACTCTAGCAGAATGATTCCGCGAGGACTCATAATTGGGTAAGAAAAGAAAAGAAAAAGATGCTGAACACAACAACTCGGGCAAAATGGTACCGCGAGGACTGTGTCGCAAATCTTGCAATGGACATAACAGAGTTGCTCGGAAGGAGGGAGGTGGTCCAACGACAACGTAGAAGAGGAGGACATCTTTGATTCCTTCCTCCTTTTTCCTGTTGAATGTGATTGATTGGTCTGATTGATTTACTGATTGATTGATAGATTGACTGATTAACCACCACCTTGGATCTGCTTTTCTTGATTATGAGTTTAAAAAACGAGGAGCAGAGAGAGAGAGAGAGAGAGAGGAGGAGGAGGAGGGGGAGAGAGAGATCTAGGTCTATATATCTAGGTTATATCGCAATTCCATTTGTTTCTTGGTATATATTGTTTACAGGGTATACATATATCTATATATGCAAGCATGTATATATGTATGTGTACAGCACATGCATTCATATAAGCATGTGACAGAGGGCGAGACTGTTCTAACATACGCATGGTGTTACAAGAAAACAACATATGTGGTTGGCATTCCCGATGTGAGAGAGAGAGAGAGTGTGAGAGAGAGGCGGCAGATGTGGGAGAGAGGAGCGAGAAAGGGACTTGTGCATGGAGTGATTTATAGCTTTCGTTCATTCATCAGTTGTTTTCAGAAGTTAAGAGGGGTGTGTGTGAGGTGTAATGTAGAGTTAAAATGCCTTTTTCCTCGCTTTCCGAACCCCCAAACGGCTATCTTTTGTGACCCCCGGACAATAAGCGCATACCCAACCTCACCTCCGCCTCTTCCTCCGCTTCCTTAGGGTTATTTCTCCATCTTTAGCCCGTGAACCCATCATATAATAATCATAGCACGGTCGTGCACAGGAATGCTATATTCAGGCCTAAGGTTGCCTTCATGTGGTAAATTTTAGATTACATTTCGTAAAATTGACCGTTCGATTAGATGCCCATTTTCTGTATGTTATGCCTGCAAAAAATTATAGTGATCCAATAGTTGGTTTTTGAAAAATATCATTGTGAATATATGTAACTTATTTATTCTTCAAAATATCACCATTTTTTTAACCTCAGTTTTTTCAAAAACCAACCGTCTAATTACTGTGATTTCTTGCATATATGACATACAGAAGAAGAGTATCTAATCCAACTGTCAGCTTTATGAACTGTCATCTAAAATTTATCATAGGAAGGCGATTTAATGCAACTTTGTATAAGGTCGGCCTAAACATAGCATTCCTGCGGTCGTGTATGCCAAAAATCACAGTGAACTGTTGATTTTTAGAAATGTCACCGATAAAAATTGTTACAGTTTTTAGCGATGACATTTTTCATAGCTATATTTTGAAATTCTGACAGTGGATCACAATTATTTTTTAGCATACATGATATCCATAAGTACAGTAACTAATTCAACAGTCAGTTTTTCTAAATATGCATCACACAATTATCTATCGACTTCATATATATTTGCATAACTTATGTAATCATATGTTGACTATATCAGAACTACACACATATAAACACACATGCGCACACACACATGAGGAAATATGATTAGGAAGACTTCATTATTTATCTTATTGTTAGTCCACCACCACCGGGAGTCATAGGATAGGTATTTAGAAAAATTTATAGTTATATTAGACAATTTTCTTATGCATGTCATGTTTACTGCAAATTAAAGTGATCCAACAATCGGTTTTCAAAATACATTTTGTGAAAAATTCTATAGTATCAACTGTTATATGCTATAACAATTGTTTAACAGCCTGTATTTTAAAAACTGACTGTTGGATCACTGTGATTTTTGGCAAATATGATATATACATAAGAAGATAATTTAATCAAATAACCAATTTTTCAAAATACATATCCTAGTGAAATTGGGCTAATTAATGATAAAATAGGTAAAGACTTCTTTACAAGATCGGGGACTGTATATACGCGTACTTTTTTTTTTTTTGGGGGAGGAGGGGTTATGCACACATTTTAGCTTATGTGAGGAATTGTGTAATATTTTGTCAACATAGGATATATATTTTGGAAAAAAAAAAAGACCATTGGATTAAGTATTATTCTTATGAATGTGATGCATGCAAAAGACTATATTAATTCAACGACCAGTTTCTAAAATATAGATTGTAAAAAATTATGATAGTTTTTATCATTGAATATTGTCACAGCTATATTTTAGAAACCGACCATTGGATCATAGTCATTTTTTACATGCATGACATTTATAAAGAGTATCTATTAATCCAATGGTTAGTTTTTCAAAATACCTAACTCTTTTTGGTTAAAAATTCAAGTCCTTATATAAGTTTACATGTATACCTATAAAAAGAAAATAACTTTATATACACTCATATTGTCTCAGTGGAGAGATCTTCTGTCTCATTTTTATATATCACTTTTATGTCACCTCTCACAAAAGTCTACCTTAAAATTTAAATATGAATATTTATTAAAATGTGAGATTTTCAAGGTAGATTTTTGTAGGAGGGGATGGAAAAGTAATACATACAAGTGAAACATAAGATCTCCACTCATATCATGTTAATATAAATTAATAAAGTTTTACTTTTAACGATTTGACCACTCAATCTCTTACCTCTTACACACATACAGATTACAGATACATATTTAAGTCAGTAAAACCACCACAGTAAACAGACCTCCCCTTCTTACCACCTTTGTCCTTTCCTAAATTTCAAAATCTTTTGGCTTATGATAGCTAATTTAGTTAGATTTTTTCCAATTCCCTCTCCTCCACACATTTCTAGGGTTTTGTAACCCTAACACAATAAGTACTGTAGGGAAGCTGAAAAGGATGGTTGCCAAATCTACCTATTTATTTATTTTACCATCCGTCTAAAATCCTTTAAGTGTAGGGGTTTCCTCTTCCCCAGAAAGTAGCCTAAAGATAAATGTGCACTTATTCACTCGCAAAAGAGAATGGGTCCTGTGTAACTACTGTGCAATATTAAAAGTTGTAAAGTTTGTTGGCCCTTTACAGACCATCAAGATGGTCTATATATTCAAATTTCAAACCATACCCATTACATGTTAAAAGGGAAGCTGAGACACATCTTGAATGAGTCTGCGCTGTAAAGTCAAATTTGTTAGGGAATTACCAACCCTTTGTCGATCCCTCCCATTTATTTGAATACAGAAAATAAATTCATCACTATATATATATATATATATATATATATATATGTTGGTTAAAATATAGGACAAAAGAACCAGAAATGTGGGAGGGCCAATTCAACCCAATCTCTTGAAATAAGGTTTGAAATTACGAACAAAGGAAGTGGAGGTCCAAGCAGGGTGCATATATATACACATAAGAAATGGTATAAGAAAGTAAAAAATCTTAACATATATGACTCATTTATTTTGATGCACTGGCTTTAATTTCTCTTATGATCTTTGGAATTCCCTCGGCTTGATCGAGCAAAATTACCAATAAGACCACGTTCTGATCTCTTTATTCATATGTTTCTTTTTATGAGAAAACACCAGGTAAATAAGCTTCCTCATACTAGCATCTTACTTTTACAGTGATGTTCATCTTCTGCTGCTCAGGAGTCAACTATTCATTAATCAATTTACTTGCATTTATCGTCTTTCCTTTGTTCCTTGGAAGGCTTTTTCCATGTAAATGTCTATTAATTCCCTAAATAAAATGTAAAATCCATCATTTAATTATTCACGGTAATCCTTGCAGAGAGAGCAGCCCTAGGTGCATTATATAGATGTTTGTGTCAAAATTTTACCAAGTTGTTAAAATTGTCATGGGAAAATTATGCATTTGTTGTTGATTGATAAAAATTACGGTAAGTGGTCAGATAATTGGCCAATGGCAAAAATTGATCAATTGGCCAAAAGCAAAGCAAGTGGGCATTGTAATAAGTAGTTCCCATATTTGGTACAATTGTGTTCTAATAAGCTTTAAATTGGAGGAAAATTTGATGTGGATTATTTGAGAGGAGATGGTCATTGTAATTTTTTTTTTCACAATATTCGAAGCATTTGATGCCATCGCCAAATTTAGGGCCATGAATGACAGCCATTGGAGTACCTTTTGTTGCCCATGGCTCCTAAATTTGGTAATAGTTGCCCCAAAAGGCCGGAAGCCCACTAAAGATCTATTACCTTGACGAATGATATGATATTTAAGAAAACTTAGACAAAATAAGGTAAATGTTTCACCTTACAACCGCTAAAGTGAAGAGAGAAAGTGGATTGATATAGCCTACTATTACTATAAAGGCTAAAGTGAGGAGAGAAAGTTGGTAGTCACGACCTACTATTGCTGAAAAATGTATAAAAAGAATTGAACTGCATTAATTTTCTTAATTAATTTGTAGTTTGAAGCCACGGCTACTTTAACTTTTAGATCATGTCATTTTCTTAGGTATATATTCTCCTTAATTAATTAGGTGTTACACTTACTGAATAATATTGTAATTCACATTTTTTAGTATTTTGGGGTTGCTAGAAAATGTCTAGAATGTCCTAGAGTTTATTGAAAATGGGAGAGTCATATATATGGAGATTGAAAAGAAAAGAACTTGAGATTATGTGAATGTCATTAATGATGATAAGTTTTTATCAGGTGTAGATCGAAGAACTTCTATCATGTACCAAGTGTAATTATATCAAGGATCCGTTTGTATTAAGTTTTTTTTTTTTTTTATTTCACTTTTGGTGCTCAAAATTTCACTTGATTCAAGATATGGATGATAATCATTTTTAGACAACTTGAGGCAGCATAGAATGGTTGACAAAATTTCCATAATAGAAGTTATTGCTGTAAAAATAAGGAGGTCCCAACTTTTAGTTCTAAATGAAGTCACCAGATACAAAACAAAGCAAGGAAATTACATTTCAGAACTTTGATTTTGGTCTACTTTGTTTTTTCCCTTATAGTTATGAAGCTAATAGAATGGGCCAATTATTGCTGCTTTCTTTTATACCCCACTGTATATGGCGCGCCAGGAATCGATCTCTTTCCTAGATGAAGAGCTTTGCTCTGTCCCTAGAGATGCACCAAGCTAAGTCCATATCTTATAGACTGGAGAGAGTATTTGGTGCACCGTACCGAACGCATACGTCATCCAAAGCAAAGGCCACATATTATGTGATATCAGAATTGGGTGCATATTTATTATAATAAATTTCTGAAATGCTGGCTCCAATATAATTTTGGTAATGACTAAATTCCACAAGAAACCATTCCAATCAAACATCCTTGAGCCGTCTTTTCAGCATCCCAAATTATCTTGCCCCAATTAGGATCGATGTTCATTAGGCGGCCAACACCTTATCCACCCGTGAATTAGCTTATTAATCAATACTACCACATACCAGTGAAACATGGAGACCTTCAACCATAAAAAATAATAGTGGGATTTAAAACAACACTTAATTTTCTTGTATATGAACCTCAATTATCCGCGAGACTGCAACTAATGGAAGACCTTCAAGATTCACATATAGCTACTTCCACACTTAGCAAATCCAATTTTCCCTAACAAATATAATAGAGGCTTTGCTGATGGATTTCTGAAACCGTCGCTCGTATTTGATACTACATATGTTGATTAATCACCCCCCCCACCCACCCACCCACATATATCAGGATGCATGCTTATATAAGGTGCACCTAATGCAACTTTACATCACATGCTCTTTATTGGAGCAATTATAGAGCATATTTTGAAAAGTCGACCGTTAAATTAGATTCTTCCCTTATGAATGTCATGTCTACAAAAAATCACGGTGATCCAACAGTTGATTTTTGAAAAATGTAAGAACGAAGAACTATGATATTTTTGTTTTTCAAAATATTATCATTTTTTCACAATAAATTTTTTCAAAAACTGACCGTTGGATCCCCGTGATTTTTTGTAAACACGACATTCATTGGGGAAAAATCTAATATAACCGTTAATTTTTTAAAATATGCTCTATAATTGCACCAATAGAGATTACCTGCACCTTATATGAGCATCTCAGAGAGAGAGAGAGAGAGAGAGAGAGAGAGAGAGAGATACAGACACATACAGATAGACACATAAATTCTATAAAGGGTCAAAAAAAGAGATTAGATCCTGCATCTGCAGTGGTTGGATTTAGTTTTTGTTTGAGACTTGATGTGTGATCCCAAATCTCGAAGTGCGGCACTTGATGTCCATGAAGTGTAAGAATGCTACACTCAACTTAGGGCTTACCAGCTGACAGAGATCCTGGCGTTGGACACCAGCACATTTCTGTAGCTCAGGACGCAGCGATTCCGAATCTGACGCTACACCCTTGTGGCCTTGTCGTGCTCGACTATTCGGGCTCTACTGCTAGAGCACAAGGATCGAGCTCTCAGTGTACATTTTATATATATCGTCAAAAAAAAAAAAAAAAAAAAAAGCGTTTTACACACACACACATATATATAATCCCACTTTTTCTTAAATGGGTCACGAGAGAGACAGAGAAATTGGGTTTTGTAATGTAATTCTTCCGACCCATGGTCCCACGTAAGATGGCATTCATGATGGCAGCATGCATGCATTCACGCTTGTATGTACGAATGAGGAAAAAAGCTCTCTGTAAAAAGCCTGCGAGGAGCTATTTGTTGCTGTTTGTGTGGGGATATGAGGATCTCTCTCTCTCTCTCTCTCTCTAGCTCACACACACAGAGAGAGACACACATACACGATGGTGGTGCTGTTGGGGCCCGGGTAGAAACCGATAAAGTTGGTATTGCATATGCTGTAGGGTCTGATATGTTTGGCCTCTCCAACCAACCAGTGGAACGTACGTACTTGCTTACGAAAAGCAGGTAAGTGTGTGGGTGTGTTTGCTTTCGCTTAGCTAACTTAGCATGCTCCCCCTTCAACTATCAACTATGTTGCATGGATATGAGGCGATATGGTGGTGTTTTTTTTGAACCACACAAAACATGGACCATGGACGTACCCCACACAAGGGATAGTGTCATAGCACAGCACAGCTCTGCAGGATTTTTTGCTTGGCATGCTCCTTAAAATAGATTAAGGAGTAGACTTATTCTACTCCTTAATCTATTTTCCCACCTTCCCTCACCTCCTGGCCGGACTAGCCCTAAGGTTTCAGGTCTGCCCGAATTTTATTACCCAATTGCCACCTTATTTCAACTAGGGTCAAATACGGTTTGGGGTATACTTTGTTTGTAATTTACATAGCTAGCTTTTACATGTTCATGAACTTATTCTACTTCTAATCTATTTTTCCACCCTCCCTCACCACCTGGACTAGCCCTAGCTACGGGCTTCCGGTCTGCCCAAATTTTATAAACCAATTTCTACCTTATTTCAATTAGGGTAAAACAAATGATACAATTTGGAGTATATACTTTGTTGTGATTTACATAGCTTTTACACGTCCATGACTCGTTGAAGGAGGTAATGTTGAGGGTTTGTTAATTATTATATACCCTTTATCCCACAAAGATAAGTCATATTTTCTGTTTTGGTTGTTTCAAATAAAATGATTATCCACTTTGAAAAGTCAAATTATATATATATATATATATAACTTTTATATATTACCCTTAATTTATTACTCTATAAATGTTTTAACATGACACCATAAGCAATTGTAGAAGAATGGTAGTTAAGTGATAAATCAATGGATTAATGAATTTTTTAATATGCCTGTTTCTTGGAAATAGTTTATCTTTATAAGACGGATCGATCGAGTACATCCTGCAACTAAAGGAGGGGTGTTTTGCTAATAAAACAACAATGATGTGGACGCGAAGGTTTCACATATTAGCAATCTAACAACTCAGTGCTTTGAAAGTTGTTAAACTTGTCAACCTTTATTCGTAACTTTTTTAGATTGGCCGGATTTCATGTTGAAGATGTTCTGTACGAGCACCATCTTGACTGCACCTACTGTTTGTCATGGAGATTGTCACTTCACAAAAACATCAAAGATACAACAAGCCCTTTGGTACCAAATTGATGTCGATGGGATTTATCTACCAATCTAAGTACATAGTGACAACATATATAACAAAAAACAAAAAAAAAAAGCCAAGTGAATTCGACTCAAGTAAGATCAAGTGGACTGTCAATCCACAGTCATGCAAAAAAAAAAAAAAGAGGATAATTAAGTGCCCGTTTGGATAAGTTTCTACTTTTTTTCTTTTTTTAAAAGTAAAAATATGAAAGTTTTGAGTGCAAAAAATTTGGTAATTACAATTCTTGTTTTCCCAACTTTTAAAAGTAATTATCAAAATTATGCACTATAAAAAATATAAAAAACTTTCATTTTTTTACTTTTAAAAGTAGAAAAACAGGAAGTAGAAGATTATCCAAATGCGCCATAAGATAGTAATAATTCTTCTCAGAAAAGTGCAAAAGCAACGCATAATCTCAAATATGGGATTTTCAGGTGATTTCGCTCATCTCTGGGATTAGTCTGGGCCCTTTAGAGAAAATCAGCCCAAAATACCCTATTTGTTCTCTCTCTCACACACACACACAAAACTCATATTAAAATAGGAATTCTAATAAGAAAAAAAA
>JAESVK010000967.1:1310289-1322052 GCA_017140935.1 Hamamelis virginiana
AATCATCCTCTAAAACATCAACAGAGTTCACCACAGCTTTGGTTGGTGTGACACACGGCCCACACCCCTCTGGAAAATCACGAATACAAGAAACCTTCAGTCGCTTATACTTAATGGGAGAATCAGGAAAACCACATTCGCCATTTTGCAGAGACTGTCTTTTCTTCAAACCCTTTTCAGTAAAACCACCATTAACTGGCAATACCATTCCGAAATATCAACGACTCCAAGGCAAAACCTAATCGATCTCTGCAGCCACAAATCCAATTCCCATAAGCCAAAACTAGCAATAATATGGTTCTATATATATGTGTATGTATTTATGTATTGTCAGTACAGTATAATTCAACCAATTGATCAACAACTGATGAGCCTATAAAGCATGCATGCTTAACAGGAGGAAAAAAAAGAAGATTCAGACTTTGGCATAAAAAAGAGGTTAGCATTCATTTAACAGGGTCAATAGAGTAGAAAAGAAAAACTCAAAATACTAGATAAATTCAATTACTCCTCTTACTGGTTGCTCTTTTCTTGCTTTGAAAACGAATTACGAAATCTGTAACAACTGGTGGATGAATTCAATTACTTCACAGCACTGTTCGATTGAAAAGCCGGATGATAACAAAATCTTCACAGAACAGAGGGAAAGGAAAATAGAAGATGAAAAATCGAAACCCTAGGAGAGAGAGTAGAAGTGCAGATTGAAGGTGAAGAAAGTATTGAGAATAATTGCCTTTTTTACGTCTTTGATTTGATTTGAACGCATAAATAGAATCAGATAATCACCCTAAATAAAGAAGAAGTTCAATCCTAGGGCTAGTAGGATTTGGGAAAATAGAAACTAGCACAACTCGTGTAAAACGACGTCGTTCATAGGCCATAGAGTAATATTCATTGACTTTCACAAAAGTTAGTATCATACTAGTAGAGTCATAAGTAACTATAGGATGTATATTTTCAAAAATCAACTGTTGGATTAGATACTCTTATTATGAATGTCACTGTTTGTTAAAAATCACAATGATTCAATGTTAATATTTAGGCTGTAAAAAATTCCGACTGTTAAAAACTATCACAATTTTTGTCGATAACATATCTGAGAAACCAAAAATCGAATCATTGTAATTTTTGACATGCGTGACATACATATGCATATATAGTATCTAATCAAATGGTTAATTTTTCAAAATATATATATTACAATTACTTATGAGTATCATGCTGACTTTCGCAACTTATATACTAATAGGAACATTTCTAGCCTTTATATACGTATTGAAACACATCATTTATTCTGCTACCTAATAAATGCACGGTCCTCATTTCAGTGTTGAAAAGTTCTACTCAGCCGGTTCAACCCTCGATCAATCTAAGTTCTATTTAAAAAAAAAAAAAATTCAGACTCAATCGGTTGAAGCATAAATTAATCTAGGTTCAAGTTTGAATAAACTCTTCGAACCATATATTTTAAACTTTAGACTAAATTGATTGAATAACTCTTTTGAGTCATTTCTGAAGGGGAAAAAAAAAATCACTTTATTTCTATGGAACAGTTCAAACCTAGGGTTTAAATGGAACCATTTGCACATTTGAGGAATTGTGCTCTTTTTTTTTTTTTTTTTAAAATAAATAAATAAAAACTTTTCTTAGAAAGGCTTAAAAACTTTGAAGTTTCAAAATTTCAACCAACTTTGAAGAATTTGATTGGTACACTGAAATTTGATGAAAAATACAAAAAATTTCAATTATACAACATGCCCACACTTTGATCCATACTCATCTCTCAACTCACATAACTTGCCAATTCAGACTCTCCTACTTACATCCACACATACCATATGAATCAAACATTCACTAAAAACAACCCGAAAACTGACAAAAATTAATCAAAATCACTACTAAGTTGAATTGTATCACTAAAATAACTTAAGTTGACACGTGTCTTGAAATTTGAATTTGCATATAAGGTGTCTGTCCTCAAAGCATATCCTCCTCTTCCTTCTTCTTCTTCTTCTTCCGTTTTCTCTTTTTTGATGTACATGTTTTTCATGACTAAATCATTATTCATTTTTTTAATATAAATTAGAAAAAAAATACAGTTTGACCACCTAAACTATAATTTATTTATACTTTTATTAATATAGTTTTAATTCGGACACATTAATCCCATATAGTTTTGATTTGTGGTAATTCTTCACTCATTAGCCATTTAATTTTTTGACTGAAAAATGACATCAAATTAAACTTGTTATTTTTTCATGCAGTATTTATTCAAGATTGCTAATGTATCTACAAGCTAGCATACTGGTCAAGTTTCCCCTTTTTTTTTTTTCCCAATATATTATATTTATTGTGAATTTTATTTACCGTATGACTAAAATAATTTATAGAAATTAATATATTTTGACAAAAATCATGAAATTTCTCTAATATGCTTAAGAATACATTGGTAATATAATATAAATATTACATGTAAAATTAAAAAATTGGAGAAAAACATAAACCCCCCCCCCCTCTCAACCATTTCCTTGTCACATTTTACCCTCCTTGACTATCGATTGCAAGACTTTGCCCCTTAAACTATTGAATTATGATAAATAATCTCATTCCGTGATTTTTAACAATCTGTTTTATGGCAAACTGACTGTTGGATCACTTTGATTTTTGGCATGCCTAACATAGACAGATGGATAATCCAATCAAACGGTTGTTTTTTTTTTTTTAAATAAAGACCGTTAGATAAAAAAAAATAGACCGTTAGATTAAAAAATAAACTATTAAAATACAAACATTTTTTGAAATTGTATTTTAAAAAATAGACCGTTTGATTAAATAATATGCCCGTTCATGTTAGGTATGCCAAAAATCATTGCAACAATCGATTTGCCATAAAACAGATTGTAAAAAATCACGAAAGGGAATTATTTATCACAATTCAATAGTTTAGGGAGACAAAGTGTTGGAATAAATAGTTAAGGGGGGTAAAGTGTCACAAGGTAATAGTTGATGGGATTTTCTGTATTTCTCCCTAAAAAATTTAACATCATTTTTCAATCAAATGGTTTCATAAATCAAAACAGTAAGGAATTAAGGTCAATGTGTTCAAATTAAAACCTGAATGATACAAATTAAGTATAAATCGATGATAGTTGAGAGGATGAAGTTATAACTTTCCCTATAAATTCTATCTACCTAAACCAAGGCAATAATGTATCCACTAATTGCTGATTTCATATATTTTACAGGTGCGGATTTGAGTGACACGCTGATGGATCGCATGGTAAAGCTAGTCAAAACTTCATACAACATACATAGCCATTTGATATAAATTTGGTTCGCTCACTAATCCATCCATGAGAATTCGTCGCTAAGAACAGAGGAATTCTAATCCTTAAATTTTCACATTAATAAAATTAATTAGTAACTAATCATGTGATACTAAACCACCCTAGAGGTTATTAATTTTCACATAGTTAGCTGTAATTCATCTTGTTTTCAGCTCTATTGATTAGTGGGAATTAATTAACGTGTGCTCTTGCTTGGTTTCACCATATATATATAGGTTCTTAATGATGCTAATCTCACCAATGCCGTGCTTGTAAGAACTGTTCTCACTCGCAGTGATCTTGGGGGTGCCTTGATTGAAGGTGCTGACTTCAGTGATGCTGTTATGGACCTTCCCCAGAAGCAGGTTTTATTATTAATGTTCTATATATTTGCCTTTCCTTTCCCTTTCTTCTCTGGACATGTCACTTGGTTCTGCCATTAATTAGCACATTTGTTTTCTGCAGTATTGCTCTACTCTATGAATTTCCATATATAATAAGACCTCTTCTTTAGGGAAAACTATAGTGTGATGAACAATAATAAGGGATTTCTGGTATGATTTTACATGTTTGTATTGCCATTGTTGTGTTGTTGGTCAAATTCCCAGAGAAAAAATTCGTGAAAGTGCCTCAGGGCACACTCTATTAATTTGATCAATCACTAAGTCGGCGTGATCATCCTGTTTGAAGAATAGAGGTCAGGCCAGCAAACAAGTTAATTTATAGTAACAGATTGTTGCTTATGAGTATTTGTTTAGACCTCCACCTTCAAAAATTGTCTCAACAGAGGCATTTCCTGTAATTGACTGTCACTATATATGAAAATATTGTCATATGCTTGATATTATTAACTTGTAGAGTCGTAGTTCATCTGCAAATGTTCAATATATTGGAGTTGTAGAATATTTGCTGAATAAGAATTATTTGTATCAGCTACTCAGCTAGCCTCGTTGAGAGAATCAATCTTCCATCTAATACATATGTTCACTGTCAGTTGTTCTGTCAAAGCACTCTTAGCTAGCTATCTACAAGCAAGTCTAAATCAACAAAATGTCATAAAAACGCAGAAACAGGCTGCATGATTAATAGTCCCAACAAATTCTGATGGAAGTCATAGAAAATAAATAAATAAAATTTGCAAAACCTTTCTTGGCTGTTCCAAAATTTTCTGATATCATGCCCATTTGGTTATACATTAATTAGTACTTAAATTTTGTATGTTCTGTTATTAATTTCTTTGTAATTGTTTTCCTGTTTAATTACATACTAATGGATTGGTTCATTTAGGCTCTTTGCAAGTATGCAAGTGGGGTGAATCCTATTACAGGCGTAAGCACCAGAACAAGCTTAGGTTGTGGAAACAGTCGACGAAGTGCCTATGGTACCCCATCTTCCCCTTTGTTAAGTGCTCCACCACCAAAGCTGCTTGATCGCGATGGGTTTTGTGATCCAGCTACTGGTCTTTGCGATGCAAAATAATTGCTGGATATATATATTCTAATGAAGACGAGACAACGTTCCATATCTGTGTACATAGATGCATGTGAGACACAAAAGGAAAAGTACACAACAGTGAATTTGCTCTTAAATCTTTAGTGTTCAAATTTGAAATACATTTGGAACTGGAAGAGTTTTCATTCTGTACGATGTTCTGAACAAATTTTGAGTTTATTGTAATGCATCCAAGCCATATTAATACTTAAAGCTTCCTCTTTTTTCTTTTTTCTTTTTTTTTGAGTGGGCGATATGGGGTGTTTGTGGCTGTTGCCCCTTGTAAGCTAGGACCACCATGCATGGAACCATGTCATTATGGTCAAGCCCCAGTTATCCCCTCATAATAGGACCAGTCAACGCAAATCTGGTACAGACATTTCGACTTCTACGCAAGTGAGAAATTATTAGGCCTGCACTCTTATGTTATAATTGTTCTTCCTTATCCATCCCCTCACGATTTCAACAAGACGAGAGAATCTTGCTAGTGGTAACCATATACATATCCTAATATATACATGTTGTCGTCTAGGTAAGTTAGGCTGGGCCTCCCAAAATTAAGCACAGTGCACTTAGTGTTCTTCTTTGATCAGCTCTGAGATAATCTTTGCACAGAGGATTGAATTATTTATATTCCGCGTCCTAAAATAACTCTTTTGTCACCGAGTATATGAAAGCATGAAGAGAAGAGAAGAGAATTAAGCATTTAATGGGAAACAAGAATTCCATCACTCGAGCAGTTTGACACCAGAAAATAAAGTAATGCTTTAAATTAAATCAAAAGGATTTGTAGACATCAACTTGATAAAGCCTTAATAATCCCAATTATATTGGGCTAGTGATGGTTAATGGTGATTAGATGGAATAGATGGAATAAGGTGTGCCTTGCCACACTAGATCAAGCTTTTCAAACGGTTGATAACTTCCCACAAATGATATAATTGCATGTGCAAAGGTGCACAATAAACACTTTGTTGAACAAACCTGATTGGTGGAGTGAATGGACACACCCATTCATAAGGATGTGTCCATTCCCATTGGGTGTCATTGATACTCTTTGGTATCTATATAAACATGGGAGACAAACCCATATGTACATTCAATCCAATAACAGCAATCGTCTCCCTTGATTCCAAAGTGTGCAAATATCATTGTGTGATTTCTAGTCTAACGACGAATCAATCACCGTTCAAGGACCAACAGTGGTATCAGAGCATCAGGTTTTGAGTTTTTGATTAATTATTTGCATAAATTACCATGAGCAACAAAGGGAAAGGATTGCTATATTCACCGATTCGGAAAAATAGTTTTATAAGTTCAAAAACATCGCCCATTTTTATGAAACAAAGTGTGCAAGAAGTTTTTGGACGAAATAATTCAAGTTCAGAGGTGGATTTCGCTGAAAAAAGTGCAAAAGTTGCAGAAAAATCGAGTGTGGCTGAAGGTAGACGACGGACCCGGCCCGAATAGAATTCGGATCGCAAAAACCGCCCAAACAGGCCCATCACCCGCTGGGACGCGCGGCCCGATCCATCAAACGCGCGTAGCGCGTGTGTTCACGCGCGCGGCAATCAACCCGCGTTCCTTGACCGCGGATCCTTCGACCCGGCCCGCTCCGCCCGCGCTTCGTACCGCTTCACCTGCGATCCGATTCGCCCGCGACCCGGTTCAATCCACCCGCGCTACGCCAGCCGTTTGCGCCACTCAAGCCGTCCGCGCCGATTGCGCCGCCTGTGCCGCCCGCGCCGCCCAAAGTTATTACATAAGCCCAATTGAGCCAATTAAGGCCCAATTAAGCCCTTTTCCGGCCCGAACTGCTGCATTCACTGATTTTAGGCCCGTTCAAGCCTCAAACAGTGTTCAATTTTCACAGGCTCGAGTTATTAACAGTGTTCCGTCTGTACGAAGCACACCAACTTCAGTGTTTTATCAATAAAAAGCCAATCAAATTGAGTATAGGCCAATAATCAGGCGTCGAAAGCCTATCACTTACTTCAGTTGGATTCTTCCACCACAACAAAAGGAGATAAGCTTCACAATACCTGACAGGGCAGCAGTTGAGGTTTCAAGTGCTCGAAATATTAGAGGAAATCATCCTCTACGTATTTCAAGGAGGCTAACTAATAAAAGACAAGGAGAATTATTTCACAAAAACTTCAATTCTCAAGTAAGGCTTGCTCCAAGGAAAGAGAAGAATCAACCCGGTGATCCATCAAAATACTATCATCGAACTCTTCTCAACAAATACTCATCTAGGATTGTACGTCCTAGTGACCCGTGAGTCTGTTTCAATAACTTTTTATTTTATTTTATTTTATATATATTATTATATAATAGTAGAAGTTATTTATTACATATGGGTAGTAAAAGTTTATTTGACACAGTTAAAGTAGAGAAACTTAGTAATATTAATTTTCGAATATGGAAAAAAAGGATTTCATACCTTCTCACACATGAAAAGACCTTGTACACAATCACTTCACCAAAGCCTCAAATTAAAGAAAATGACCCCAATAGTGCCAAAGCCAGTGAAAAGTGGGAGGAGGATAATGCTTTTGCAAGAGCATCTATTCTCAATCACATGCAAGATGACTTAATTCCTCTCTATGAAGATTTTAAGACTGCTAAAGAAATATTAGATATATTGGAGGACAAATATGGGCCCAAATCTGAAACATATATACAACTCCTTTTGGAGAAGTATAATGGGACTCGCATGTCTGATAATGATAGTGTTGGAGATCATGTTTTAAAATTAGAAATTGTTGCTAAAGATCTCTCCAAAGCTGGGCATGCTATTCCAGATAAAATGCAAGTGTCGACCATTCTCAATAGTTTTCCTAAATCATGGGATCATGTAGTGACTTCTTTGACATATGGTCAAAGTCAATTAACAATGAATACTTTACCTGCACTACTGGCCCTTGAGGAGGAAATAATGATGCGAAGAAAAAAGGAGAAAAACGGCGGAAACTTGCTAGTTGCTGAAGAATCATCCTCCAAACAGCATAAAAGGAAAAGAAATTGGAAAAAGAAGGGAGAACAGTCAAATAATTTCAAACACATGGGCAAGAAGAAAAAGAAGGCATGTTTTAATTGTGGAGAGGTGGGACACTTCAAAGCTAAATGTCCAAAGCAAAGAAAGAATGGAAATAGCAAAGAAGTTGTTTTAACAGTCTCAGAGGCTATGGTTACAGAATCTGATCAAACTCAATGGTGGATTGACTCGGGTGCTACAAGACATGTAACGAAGAATCGAAATAGCTTCATCAATTTCAGAGAAAAGACACATGGGGATCATAGACTATACATGGGGAATGATACATATGTTGATGTGTTAGGTGAGGGTGACTGTAAAATTCCTTGTGGAAAGTCAAGTGTTACACTCCAAAATGTTTTATATGCTCCAAGTATAAGGAGAAATCTGGTATCTGTGTCTATATTAGATGGCAAGGGATTTGAATTGCGTTTTAAGTCTGGTTATGTAACAATTGGGAAAAATGGTCATGTAATTCTGAAGGGGTATAAAGTAGATGATATGTATTCTATTACAAATAATAATAAAAGTATTTCCTATTCTGAGTATTTACATGTCTCAAATTCTAATAATAATAATTCCTATCTATGGCATTGTAGATTAGGACACATAAATAAAGACAAAATGATTAGAATGAGCAGATTAGGTTTAATACCTCAAATAAGTTCTATTGATTTTGACATTTGTGAACCATGTATTAAAGGAAAAATGACAAGAAAACCTTTTCTAAAGAAATGGCAATCAAAAGACTTACTTGAAATTGTACACTCAGATATATGTGGACCTCTTAGAGTTAAAACACATAGAAACATGGAATACTTTATAACCTTCACAGATGATTATTCAAGATTTGGATATGTCTATCTAATTAAAAATAAATCAGATGCTCTTGAAAAATTTAAAGAGTATAAAAAGGAAGTAGAAACACAATTAGGTAGACCTATTAAAGTCTTGAATAATGATAGAGGAGGTGAGTATGAAGCCTTTGATGAATTCTGCAAAGAAAATGGAATGAGACATATTTACACTATGTCTTATACTCCCCAACAAAATGGGATTGCAGAAAGAAGAAATAGAACTCTCATGGACATGACAAGATCTATGATGGCATATGCTGACTTACCTTTACATTTTTGGGGAGAAGCTTTATCAACCGCAGCATATATTTTAAATAGAGTTAATTCAAAGGCTAAACCTCTAACACCTTATGAGTTATGGACAGGAAAGAAACCAGACATTTCAAACCTCAAAGTTTGGTGTTGTAAAGCGCATGTGTTAATTCCTAAACCTCAAAGAGATAAATTAAAAAGTAAAACATGGGAGTGTAAGTTTATAGGATATCCTGATAATGGAAGTAGGTATCTTTTTTTCAATACAGAAAAGGGATTAATAGAAAGCAGAGATGCAGTATTTATGGAAAGTACTGATCTAGTAACTCCTATAGAGCAAATAGTACTCTTAGAGGATGATCTAAGCATTATACCTATTCAAGACAATCCCACAGATGTTTATACATCTCAAAATGAGTCAAATTAAGATGATCAAATACAGGAAACTGAAATTGATACATCACAAATGCAGATGGATCAAACACATGATCATGAGATTAAGAGTACACCATCAAATGAATTAAATACAGATACTCGAATCAGTGGGAGGAAAAGATCAAGGGAACCATCTCGTAAACTTAAGGATTATTACATCTATAACATTGAAAATATGGAAGATATAATTCAACTAGAAGATGATCCAAGGAATTTCTCTGAAGCCATGAAAGCAAATGATGCAAATCATTGGATGGATGCTATGAAAGAGGAATTAAATTCCATAGAGAAAAATGGAGTATGGGATCTAGTTGATCTTCCAAAGGAAAGAAAAGCTATTAGATGTAAATGGGTTCTTAAGAAAAAGCTTAAATCAGATGGTACTCTGGATAAGTATAAAGCTAGATTAGTTGCTAAGGGCTATACACAAAAACCAGGGATAGACTTTATTGATACATATTCACCAGTGGCAAAATTAATGTCCATTAGAATACTCATGTCTATAGTAGCAAAATTGGATTTTGAGTTGCATCAATTAGACGTTAAGACTGCATTTCTCAATGGAGATTTGAAGGAAGATATCTATATGATTCAACCTGAAGGTTTTGAACTAAAAGGACATGAAAACAAAGTCTGTCAATTAAAGAAATCTTTGTATGGATTGAAGCAATCTTCAAGACAGTGGTACTTGAAGTTTCATCAAGCTATTCTAGAAATAGGATATGAGATAAGTCCATTAGATCACTGTGTATATGTGTGGAAATGCCAAAAAGGATTAGCAATATTATCACTCTATGTAGATGATATACTATTAGCTAGTAATAATTTAGATATGATAAATAAAACTAAATCATATCTTGGATTCAGATTTGAAATGAAAGACATGGGAGACGCATCATATGTTTTAGGAATAAAGATTTCTAGAGATAAAAATTCAAGGATGTTGTATATGGATCAAGAAAAGTATATTGAAAAAGTGCTTAAAAGGTTTAACATGGAAAATTGTAAACCTATAAGTACACCTCTCTGCAAGGGTTTAAGTCTTAGTAAGACAATGTGTCCTCAAAATGAGCATGAGGCAAAAGAAATGATAAAGATCCCCTATGCCCAAGCAGTGGGTAGTCTCATGTATGCAATGACAAGTACAAGACCTGATATTTGTCATGCAGTAGGATTAGTAAGTAGATATCAATCTAATCCTGGGAAGGAACATTGGCAGGCAGTTAAAAGAATATTCCGATATTTACAAGGCACTAAAGGTATGAAATTATGTTTTGGTTTAAGTGATCTAGAGATAATTGGCTATTGTGATGCAGATTTTGCAGGTGATATGGATGATCGAAAATCAACAAGTGGTCATGTATTTATGTTTGGGGGAACAGCTGTTTCTTGGTTAAGTAAAAAGCAAGGTTGTGTTGCAAAATATACCATGGAGGCTGAATATATAGCATGCAGCACAGCGGTAAGTAATGCAGTTTGGCTTAGACGTTTTGTTGATAGTTTAAAATTAGATATAATCAGTAAGCCAGTAAATGTGTTTTGTGATAACAAGTCCGCTATCTCATTAATAAAAAGTGGAGCAAATAGTTCCAAAGGGAAACACATTGACGTAAATTATCACTATATACAAGATATAGTGGAGAGGGGTGAAATTAAAGTCGACTATATACCCTCAGGAAAGATGGTGGCTGATCCAATGACCAAGGGATTAACTCTGGATAAATTCAAGGAACATGTGACTACAATGGGATTAAAGTATATATAAATATTGTAGTCGGATGGCATTGTTAGATGGATCTCAGGGACGCTTGAGAAGAATAACATAATGCAACTCTATCTGACAGAACAAATTGGGGATATTGGTCGGAGAAAAGATAGAGAACACTAGCGAGGTAACTAAATCATGATAGAACAATTTGATTGAAAAAGGTTCATTATATGATATCAAATTGAGTCTACATGGTATTTGGGTGCATAGTGTAATAAGTCGCCAATAATGACTAGGTTGTGAACAAATATTTTCCTAGACATGGAGTATTGGTGCCATTCACTTGTTAAAAAGTGTTAAATGAAGTCGTCTGGATTATGTTATTTTGACATATGACATATAAGGGAAGGACGCGATCAGATAATTATGATAAAAGTATGTGCATGTAAAATAATATCATAATTTGATGACGATCTAAAGAATTTAGATGAGAGTTGGAATAAACAACCAGGAATAATGGTGTTCATAATATTACCAACTAGGTCAAGTTATCTATAAAATTATTTCCATTCTAATCAAGTGGGAGTTGATGGTTAATGGTGATTAGATGGTGATTGTACCACAATCATACCATTCAACTATGGTATTACTATGTTC
>JAESVK010000967.1:1342052-1385665 GCA_017140935.1 Hamamelis virginiana
CTTGATCACTGACAAGGAATAATCTCCCTTGTCATCTGAAGCGATCAAATTTTGGCGCCGTTGCCGGGGAATTACGGTTTATTTAAAAAGAATATTGGGATTTAATTTAAGTAGTAAATATTAATACTGTTTATATTACTTAATAAATATTCTTTTATACTGTTAATATCTATATATTATAATTATTATTTGTTATTCATTATTATTTTCCTTTAACTACAGGTGGCTGAAATCAGGAATTGGGAGCTTTACTCCCGCGCGCTTAAAATAACAAATTAAAAGCTAAAGATTAACTGCTCACAATTTGTTTACTGAAATTCCGTGATTATCTGTGGAGACCTCTTTTATGCGGGGTAGAAGGTCGTTGTCATTTAACGTAATCCCTTTAGACTCTGAAATTGAAAGAACTCTGAGAGCTGTTAAGGCTTCTCAAAGTCAGTCCAGTGAGTCAGTACCTTTGCATCAATTAGAAATGGCTGGATCATCTGCACACACTGCCATGTTACCTGCGGATAATATTCAAGCACCACCAGGTCTTAAAACTCTTAGGGATCACTTCATGCCCAATAGTTTTAATCCACCCTCCTGTATCCAAATCCCGCACATAGAGAATCTCATCTATGAGATTAAGCATGCTACCATTCAGATGCTTCCTACGTTCTATGGGTTAGATAGAGAGAACCCATACGACCATTTGCAGGAATTCTTAGGGATTTGTTCAACTATTAGAATTCAGGGGTTCCATCCAGAATCCCTGAAATTGTTCTTGTTCCCGTTTTCTTTAAAAGATAAGGCCAAACACTGGCTTTGTACTCTCCAAACCCCTGTCCCTATCACTACTTGGGAACAGCTTCAAAAGTTATTCCTGTCTAGATTTTACTCTGTCGGTAAAACTCACCAAATGCGACGAGGTATAACAAACTTCGTCCAACACAAACAGGAATCTTTTCACGAAGCCTGGGAAAGAATGAAGGAACTTCTTAGATTATGCCCCCATCACGATGTACCGAAGTGGCAAATCATAGAGTCTTTTGTTAGAGGTTTAACAGAGGGTGACACGCAGACTGTGAAATCTGCCTGTGGGGGAGCTATTTTAAGTAAAGGTGAGGATGAAATGTGGGCTTTATTTGAAGCGTTGAGTGAGGATTCGTTCCACATGGCCTCAATGTCTTTAGGTAACCGTGATGATGCGTTAGTGAAGAAACCGCCTCCCAAAAAGGGCGGTATTTATGATGTGGACACCCAATTTTTGGCAAATAAATAAGTTGAGGCTCTGTCTCAAAAGCTTGACCAGTTAATCGCGGCACAAGGGCAATCTTCTAAAGCCCATGTGAAACCTGTCAACTTGGTGTGCAATATTTGCACTGACCCAGCTCACGAGACCCCATATTGTCCTATGGCAGGCCAATACCCAGAGTTTGTCCAAGAGCAGGTTAATGCTGCTCAAGGATATGCACCACCTAGGAATGACCCATATTCCAATACTTACAATCCTGGGTGGAAGACTAACCCCAATTTCCAGTGGTCTAGCCAGCCTAGAGGATCCAATCCTAGTCAGCCTGCAAGACCCACATATAGCAGTAACCCTGCTATCAGTCAACCCTATAGACCACCATTGATGCAATCCCAGTACCCCAGTTATGGTGCTCCTCAAGCACCTGCACCCCAGTATCAGAGTCAAGCTGTGACTCAACCACCACCACAACCTCATAGAACGCCTGGTTTTCAGGAACAAGTCCTAGCTACCCTGAAAAGTCTAGAGGCTTCAGCACAACTCACTCATTCCCATTCCCAATCTATTTCAAAGTTAGAAACCCAAATGGGTCAACTAGCGGCTTCATTTAGTCGCAGAGAGGAAGGGAAATTCCAGAGTCAGGCTGTTGCCAATCCCAAGGGAGCTTTTGTAGCTGAGAGTTCTACTTCTCAGAACCCACATTGTAATGAGGAAGTTAAGGCTGTTACAGTCTTGCGGAGTGGGAAGGTGGTAGATAATAGAGTAGGGGAGAAAGAGAGAGAGATAGAGAGAGAAAGAGAGGGAAAAAGAGAAAGAACCTGCAATAGAGAAAGAGTCTGAAGCTTCAAGGGATAACTTTCCCGCCGCTTTAGACAATCCATTGGCATCGTATGTACCGAAAGCCCCATTTCCATCCACGCTGATTGCGCCTGAGAGGAGAGCGAAGAAAGGGGTTAGCATGTCGGATATGTTAGAGGTGTTTAAAAGTGTCCATATTAATTTACCTCTGCTAGATGCCATTAAACAGATTCCTTCATATGCCAAATTTTTGAAGGAAATGTGCACACAGCAACGCAAGGAGCGCGTGCACTTGTCTAAAACCATAGCTCCTGTTGACATAGCAAGTGCTGTGTGTCAATTCCAAGCTCCTATAAAGAGAAAAGATCCTGGAACGCCAACTATACCTTGCTTCTTAGGAAGTCATTTTATTGATAGAGCATTAGTCGATTTTGGCGCAAGTGTGAATATTCTTCCATATTCAATTTACGCCAAAATGGAGCTTGGAACACTCCAAACCACACCTACTATTCTTCAATTTGCAGATAGGTCCACTAAGGTACCTAGAGGTATACTGCAGGATGTTTTGGTCAAGATAGATTCGTTTGTCTTTCCTGCAAATTTTATTGTCCTAGATATGGAGCCTGTCGATATTACTAGGCCCCAAATCCCGGTTATAATAGGACGACCTCTTCTGGCAACTGCTAATGCAGTCCTTCATTGTAGGACTGGCATAATGAAGGTGTCTTTTGGTAACATGAAAACCAGGCTGCAGGTTTATAGTGCAGCTAATCAACCTCATAACTTTGAGGATTGTTCTTTTGTAGACATCATAGATAAAGTGGTAGAGGAAGCTACACCTTATCTTCTGTCCAAGGACCCGTTAGAAACGTGTTTGAATTACTTTGGGTTCGAGGACCATGACTTGGAGCACTCGTTCATGGAGGTGAATCTTGTCTTAGATTCTACCTCCTCTGTAGCAAAATTGCCATGGAGACCTAGGGTTGAGCCACTTCCGTCTATTGCCAGTGTCCCTTCCCCTACGTCTTTTGAGTCTCCGCCGCAACTTGAGTTAAAGCCTCTGCCGGCTAATCTCAAGTATGCATTTTTGGGTAATAGTGACACCTTGCCTGTTATAATTTCATCTTCATTAAATTTAGAACAGGAAGGTAAGTTGTTATCTATTTTGAAAGAGCACAGAGTAGCCATAGGATGGTCGGTCGCTGATTTAAAGGGTATAGACCCGTCAATCTGCCAGCACCGTATTCACCTAGAGGAAGGTGTGAATCCTTCTAGAGATGCCCAACGTAAGTTGAATCCCAATATGAAAGAGGTAGTTAAAAAGGAAGTTTTGAAACTACTGGATGCGGGTATCATTTACCCAATTTCAGATAGTGAGTGGGTTTCCCCTACTCAATTGGTTCCTAAGAAGTCTGGAATTACAGTGATAGCAAACGAAGAGGGTATTCTAGTCCCTACAAGAGCTACTACTGGGTGGAGAGTCTGTATAGACTATAGGAAATTAAATTCCAAGACTAGGAAAGACCACTTCCCTCTGCCTTATATTGACCAAATTCTAGAGAGATTATCCGGGCAGAGTTTTTATTGCTTCCTAGATGGCTATTCAGGGTATAACCAAATAGCGGTTTACCCCGAGGATCAGGAGAAAACAACATTTACCTGTCCATTCGGGACATTTGCATTTAGACGTATGTCTTTTGGCCTATGCAATGCCCCGAGCACGTTCCAAAGATGTATGACTTCTATCTTTTCTGATATGATAGGAGACTATTTGGAAGTGTTTATGGATGACTTTTCTGTTTTCGGTCCTTCTTTTGATGAATGCCTCTCTAATTTCTCAAAAGTGCTTAAGAGATGTTGTGAGACAAACCTTGTTCTTAGTTGGGAGAAGAGCCATTTCATGGTTCGTGAGGGCATTGTGCTTGGGCATATCGTATCTAGTAGGGGGATAGAGGTTGACAAAGCTAAGGTTGACTTAATTGCAAAACTACCTCCTCCTACTACTGTTAGGCAAATCCGGTCCTTCCTTGGACATGCAGGATTTTACAGGCGTTTCATTAAAGACTTTAGTAAAATAGCAAAACCAATGTGTAATCTGCTTGCTAAAGATGTTGAGTTTAACTTTGATAAAGCCTGTATAGAGTCCTTCAATAAATTGCGTTTAATGTTGATTTCGGCACCTATCATGCGAGCTCCCGATTGGTCACTTCCTTTCGAGCTAATGTGTGATGCCTCCGATTATGCTGTGGGGGCAGTGTTGGGTCAGAGGGTAGATAAGGCCCGTTATGTTATATACTACGCAAGCAAAACCTTGAATGAAGCTCAGTTAAATTACACTACGACTGAGAAAGAAATGCTTGCAGTAGTTTTTGCGTTAGATAAATTCCGATCCTATCTTTGGGGATCGAAGACCATTGTGTACTCAGATCATGCCGCCTTGCGGTACCTGCTCTCTAAAAAAGAGACGAAGCCTAAGCTGATTAGGTGGATTCTTTTATTACAAGAATTTGACTTTGAGATTAGGGATAAGAAAGGGTCTGAGAATGTCGTTGCTGACCACCTCTCTAGGATAGTAGTTGAAGAAGAGAGTGACCCCACGCCTATTAGGGATTCTTTCCCTGATGAGCAGCTTTTTGCCGTCACTCATTCTACCTTACCCTGGTATGTTCATATAGTGAATTATCATGCCACAGGCCTTGTACCATCTCTTTGGTCGAAACAAGAGAAGGATCGGTTCTTTTCGCAAATAAAATTTTATTATTGGGAAGATCCTCTCCTGTTTAAGTACTGTGCTGACCAGGTTATACGTAGGTGTATTCCAGAGGGTGAAATGCAAGACGTTTTGAAGTTCTGCCACACTCTAGCATGTGGAGGACACTTTAGCGGGAAAAAGACTGCCGCTAAAGTCTTGCAGTGTGGGTTTTTCTGGCCCACACTATTCAAAAATGCATTGGACTTCTGTAAGTCCTGCCAAAATTGCCAAAGAATGGGTTCTATGTCTAGAAAGGATATGATGCCTCTTAACCCTATCTTGATCGTCGAAATTTTCGATGTTTGGGGCATTGACTTCATGGGACCTTTTCCTATTTCGCATGGGTTTGAATACATTCTAGTGGCTGTCGATTATGTATCTAAATGGGTAGAAGCCATAGCCACTAGGACCAATGACCACAAGGTGGTATTGAATTTCCTCCAAGAGAACATTTTCTCTAGGTTTGGGTTTCCAAGGGCCATCATCAGTGATGGAGGGTCACATTTTAATAATCGACCCTTTGCAACTCTCGTAGCTAAATATTCTATTACTCACAAGGTTGCAACCCCATACCATCCTCAGACTAGCGGGCAAGTGGAGGTTTCAAATAGGGAAATTAAGCATATTCTAGAAAAAACTGTCAGGCCTGATCGTAAGGATTGGTCATTGCGTTTAACTGGCGCATTGTAGGCCTATAGGACTGCATTTAAAACCCCTATTAATATGTCTCCGTACCGTTTAGTCTATGGCAAACCGTGTCATCTCCCGGTCGAGTTAGAGCATAAAGCACTTTGGGCCATTAGGAAATTTAACTTTGAAATGAAAGAAGCGGGTTCTCACCGCAAGCTTCAGTTAAATGAGCTCGAAGAGATTAGGAATGAGGCTTACGAAAATTCCAAAATTGCTAAAGCCAAAATGAAAGAGTTTCATGACAGACACATCAATAGAAAATCTTTTGAACCAAATCAGAAGGTGTGGCTGTTTAACTCTAAATTAAGGCTATTCCCTGGTAAGCTTCGATCTCGTTGGGATGGACCTTTTGTGGTAACTAAGGTTACTCCTCACGGTGCTGTTGCAATTCAAAATCCTCGTACTGGTGTGTCCTTCTCTGTGAATGGACAAAGGCTTAAGCCTTTTATCGAGGGTATTACCGATAGTGAGGGCATTCAGGATGGTTTGGTAATTGAGTCTGTCAGTTTGGAAGACCCAACCTACCAGTTTGATTAATGAGGAATTTCACGTCTAGCTGAAGACGTTAAACTTAGTCCCACCCACCCATTCCCCTTGTTCATACACACTCATCTAGTCGTCACATTCTTTCAAACATTGAGGACAATGTTTACTTCTAGTTGGGGAGGGTTTGTATATTCTTTTAATGTGTATATGCATTTGTATATGATTAATTTATTTATTGGTTCATTTAATTTGTATATACATAATAAATTATCATTATTATTTATCATTCTTGTGTACATGTTAACCCAGTGTGATTTATATAAAGATTATTTGAATAGAATTTGATAAATAAACATGTGTTACAATGTGAGTTTATTCTTTCATTTATATCATTTCTATTTGTTTATTTTCAATACATTAATTGTAACTTTACTGTGATTAGCTTGTATTCAATCTTACACATGCACGAACTTGGTTTAAATCTTCATACTTGGCGATTTGAATATTTGATAAAAACCTGTTATAAAGTAGAGACTTGTGACAATTAAAGCAAATTTTGAACCATTCGATCATTTCTTGGGACTTAAATATTCATCATTTCAGTTTAGTCTTTGGCTAATGCTTTCCTGTTATATCTTGCAAAAAGGTTCAATTCATACGTATGTTAGAATGCAAATATCTTGTTAATCAATTGAGAATTTTGTGCACATTTTTGAAAAATGATTTAAGGCCATTTTTCTCGAATTTTGAGCCGTGTGTATTGTTGTTAGAGTTTAGGACCCCCGTATTACCCTATTTTGAGCCTAAAAGTTGCCAATTTTTTCGATAACTTAGCAAGCCATGGGTATCGAGGTGTCTTTTATACATTTAGTTAGTGTAAAGAGTAAGTCATTATGAAAATTTAGTCAAAATAAGTCAATTTTGGAAAAAGTCAAAATGTTGACTTCTCTATCGATAGAGGCTATGCGCTATCGATAGAAGTTTCAATTTTAAAAAAAAATAATAATAAAAATGCTCGCGGGACAGAATGCACTGGCTATCGATAGCGCCAGTGCGCTATCGATAGAGATCGCGCTGATGTGACTTTTAAGTTCTTTTCCCGCGCGAAAACCTTTCATTTTCACCACCTTTCCACCTGAAAACTCCATTGCCGCCGTGTCCCTCCACCTTCAAACTCAGTTTCCGACCACCCCAGCCCTCCATTTCGCGCAAGATCGATTCCATAGCGATCCTCGCGCCATTTTGAGCATTTCTGACCGATCAGAAATTGCATTTGCTACATTCCATTTTGTCGCCTTCTTGCACGAGCAGCGCATTTCGGCGAGGGCAGTTGGTTATTCGGCGATTTCTTCATCGTTCACACTTCGTGAGTACCCGTTCAAATTCTAAAAGCTTGAATTTTTCTTAAAATGGCTTAGTTTTGTGTAATATGTCATAGCATGACTTAGTGTACGTAGGTTTGTGCATGAAATAGTTGATAATATTAGTTTGGGTTAGAATTTTGTCATTTAGTAAATACCTTAAGTTTGTTATGTATGTTACTGCATTGGGTTGAGAATTGCGGAGTTGTGATAATGCCTGGATGATAGACAGTGCAAGAGTTGTGGTTAAGCCTGGACGTTAGGCTATGCATGGCCATGCATGGGCATGCATGCATCGGTTCATACGATTAAAAGAGTTATTAAATATAGCCTGGATGATAGGCTAGTCCTGAAGTTTGAGATGGGATTTAAAAATTATCATATGGGTTATCAACTGGCTGTGTTGTGTGTTTTATTATTATTGAAAAAAATATTTATACGAGTATCTCTGAAAATATTCTACTGCTGACTATGTTCCTATCTGTTGCCGTGTGGTTGTAAAAAAATTGTACAGAGCTATGGTACGCCAAAAGACCACCGGCAGGAAGGGCGTAGCCTTTCAGGAGCCGGCACAGCCGAGACCGAGGAGGTCTTCAGATTCTGGGCGGGGCAAGGCCCAGCGCACGCAACCAGATTCTTCTGATAGTTCGGAGTCTGAGTGGCAGCCAGCACCAGTTCAGAGACCTTCTGGTAGAGGTCAGTCGTCTGCCCAGCCACGAGTTAGTGCTCCTCCGTCTGGTTCACAGTTCGTGGAGGAGGAGTACATTTTTGAGCAGCCGGATATCGGCGAGACCGGCGAGCCGCGCATGCCGCGCGAGTTCGAGAGCTACGCTGAGACTGAGACCGGGTCGAGGAGAGTACCGACCCGGCGAGCCGCGAGACCATGGCCAGTGATCCTATCGGCGAGGAACTTCAACGTCGAGAGATATGTGGATCCGAAGGCCTTCAGATACGAGGGCTTGCTCGTGGACCAGACTCAGACCTTGCAGGCCGAGGTTGGAGGCCGGTTGATTCAGTTTACTCCGGACGACATCGCTACCTATCTGGGGTGCGAGCGTCCATCATCTACAGAGGCAGAGAGCACTTACCTAGAGCTGACAGAGAGTCAGTGTGCTGATGCGGTATGCGTGGACCGGGATTTATTCGACGGTATGTACTTCACGACCGGGAACATGCACCCATCATACGCAGCTATGAACAAGCTGCTTTACTGCAACCTGCGGGCGAGAGGCACTGATTCTCAGATACCTGTTGAGTCTGTTAGGCTGCTGCTGGAGTTCTTGAGCGACCACCCCATTGACATCGCAGTGTTGATCTTCAGCGAGATTCGCACATTCATTGCCACACAGCCACGGAGCAACATGCCGTACCCCCAGATGATTACAGCGTTTGCATTGGGTGCGGGTGTTGTCTCTGATGAGCCACTGCGCTGGGGCGAGGGTCCTATTACCCCTACTACATTAGCTCGGAGTATAGCAGCTCGGCCGAAGAGGCCACGTGCTAAGACCGCCTGTCCATCAGAGCCTGCTCCTACTCCAGCTCCAGCTCCAGCTCCGACTCCAGCTGCTCCTCCTATGCCAGACATGCCATCTGCCAGCTCCCAGGGTTTGTTTCATCAGGTCCTGGAGGGACTGAGATCTATGATGCACATCCAGCAGAGGCAGTCCGCTCAGCTTGATAGGCAGACAGCACAGCTCGACCGACAGTCTGCTATGATGGAGAGGCACTCTGCACAGCTCCGGGTTATGTGGCGACGTATGGACGGCGAGCCGATTTCTGAGGCTGACCGCGCGTTATTCTATGAGCCACAGCCTGATCCGAGATTCGAGATCCCGCATGGGGATGAGCAGTGATGAGAGATGATGCTCAGTTTTGAGCTTGGACAGTTGTTTATTTTTGAAAAAATTCTTTGTTTCTTTTTGGTTAAAACTTTCTAAGTTGTTTTCTGGGTTAGTTTAGGTATTTAGGATGGTTAGGGTAGTGACCTGAACAAATTATAACCATCCTAATTTTGCAGTCTTCAACTCTTTCTGTTACAACCAAAAATATTACAAGCCTTTAAAGACCTTGTTGATTTTAAAAATATTGTGCATTATTCTCTTGTGATTACTTGTTTATTTAAGTTTTATTTATGTATGAATTGCATCTCTGCATATATAACTTTGTTATTTCATCTCTCTTTGGTCGTTAATTAGAGCTTAATGTATAAGTTTTATACTTGTATATTTCCATTTGGGAACTCTGGGTTACTAACCTTTTCAGAGTGAACATCTTTTGCAAGTGACCATCAGTGAGAATTTTGAAGTTGAAACTAATTATGGGTTAATTCTCGTACTCTTATTACAGTATTTTGATTTTATCAAAGTTCATCCTCACTACACATTGAATACTTGCTAATTTCCTGTTAAAGATAGCATTTCTTGTATTATAAATGTTCAATTACGAATAGCGATATATCTGTGGATAAAACTCCTACTGTGTACATAGTATATTGTTAAAATTCCTTCTCAAACAATTCTTTTATTTATTCATGTTTGTGAGTATCATTTCTGCAAACTCTCACGAGACTACACTCGTCCACGAAAGGTAACTTAGTGGTTTAAAAGGCTTGTTGCATACGCTAAATGCAATCGCGTTTCCCTGCGAAAGTGGCTTTTCAAATTCTAGTTTTAAAGGTTTAGCTTTTTGCTAAGAAACTAGCAAAACCTAAGTTGGGGAGTGTGATTGTACCACAATCATACCATTCAACTATGGTATTACTATGTTCTCTTATATATATAATTGTTTACTAAATCGCGTTTTGTATAAATATCTGTACAATTGGGTTTAAATCTCTGTTTCAAGAAATTTGTGCAGATCATATAAATTAAAGTCGTCACCGATGAAGCCGTAAAGAGCATCTCGAATCAAAAGAGCATTCAGAAGGATCCACAGCAACCGGGGGAAGTACGAAAGAGCAGACGATGAGACTCTGCATGAAAAGTCAAAGTTTGACCTTGACTATCGATAACCAAGATGCGCTATCGATAGCGCCTCTATCGATAGCGCACCTTCGCTATCGATAGTCAAGAGGCGGCTGCGGGCAATAAAGATATTTTGAGATATTTTGAGGGCCTTTTGGTCTTTTACCTTTTCCTTCTATAAATAGAAGTGTAACGACGACTTTACGGGGGTTCATGACTTATGCTCTGAATCATTACTCTGCTATTTTAATTCAAGTTACAGTTTATTTTCGCATTTTATTCGGTAGTTTCCGTTTTCAGCAATTTCCAATTCTGCAATTTTTCTTTCAATGCCTGGCTCAATTCTCACTTGAGGATTGTTCTTTACTATTAAGTCTTTACTTTCAGTAATTTACGTTTCTGTTATTTTCCTTTTTATGCATGGCTCAGTTCTCACTTGAGAACTGTTCTTTACTTTTTCTGTCATTTTCTTTATTTACTTAAGCACTTTTCTTTACTTATTTCAGCAATTTTCTTTATTTATTTCAGTCACTTTTCTTTATTTATTTCTGCCATTTTCCTTATTTCTTCAGTCAATTAATTACCGCTTTTATTTTATTTTTCCATCCCGTTAACCCTTAAAGCTTGTCATGGATAAAGGATATTCTCCTCCATTGATGTGTAGCTAATACTCCAAGCTTGGGTGAGGATGAAGTTGGATTCATTATACAATCCTATTTTATAAACATCCCTCTATTTGTATTATGTGATTGCATAGTTGTGAAGGTTTTACCGCACACTATCGCCAAATATAATATAATATAATTGTACATCTGTGATTGCAATTATATAATTATGCAATGGTTCTTATGGGTATGAATACAAACCAGCATGCTTTATTCCTCATTTAAGGTGGATAGCGATATTCCATTCTTTTCCAGGATAAACTTGCCGGTTCTGTATTCATAATCTTTTTGGGACTTCCTTCTTGTAGTTGGAAGAACCACCATACATAATTACTATAGTGAGGATTTTATAAACATAAATTGTATAATTGATATTCCATGGGCTTCTCACCCAAGTTCCGCTCATTCCACCAACTTAATTGCATTTTTAACTAGCTTTATTTAATTACTGCGTTTTCGCTTCGACCCAATCGGAGCATTTCCCACCAACCAATTTAATTGACACTATTCTTTCCGCTTGAATTAATTCTAAAGAGTCTTTTAATATAAACCTGCATTTCCCAGTGGTTCGACACCCGTGCTCACTAGTCACAATCGAATTGAGATTATAAGTCACGCGGTTTTATAAATTATTAATCTTGATCACTGACAAGGAATAATCTCCCTTGTCATCTGAAGCGATCAGATGGAATAGATGGAATAAGGTGTGCCTTGCCACACTAGATCAAGCTTTTCAAACGGTTGATAACTTCCCACAAATGATATAATTGCATGTGCAAAGGTGCACAATAAACACTTTGTTGAACAAACCTGATTGGTGGAGTGAATGGACACACCCATTCATAAGGATGTGTCCATTCCCATTGGGTGTCATTGATACTCTTTGGTATCTATATAAACATGGGAGACAAACCCATATGTACATTCAATCCAATAACAGCAATCGTCTCCCTTGATTCCAAAGTGTGCAAATATCATTGTGTGATTTCTAGTCTAACGACGAATCAATCACCGTTCAAGGACCAATAGCTGGATGAACAGTTCCCTTTTCTGCCATTTATAGGCCTACAAGGCTTTACTTTTGGCCTACTTGTCCCTGTAGTGCTTTAAATTAAATCTCATTCAATTTACTCCTTATTGAATAAATTTTTTACTTCCATTGCATGTGGCCCTCAGATGACTTTCAATTCTTTCATCTTGTCCCTCGATTAGTGCATGCTACTTGACTGAATGCAATTGTAACACCCCTCAAATTCACTATCCAAATACACTAAATTTTACTATTAACAATATCAAGAATACAATCCCAAATATGAAAATCCACAAAAATACTAATAGAATCATGTCGAACTTCTAAATATCATCCAAAATCACACCCACTGAAAGCACTTCGTCGTTCCTCTCTCACTAGACTAATTAATCCCATCCTGCAACTGAAGGGAGGAAATATTTGGGTGAACAAAACAATGGCTCAATGAAACTCATTTACACTATCTTATCTCATGCATGTTAGGTTTCGAATAGAATATGCACACAACAATAGATAATACAACCTCATACATCATCATATACTTTTAAAGCATGTTATTCATGTAAGATTTTTATTTCAACCTAAACACATTTGCATGTAACATATGCAATGTCATAATAGATAAAATATGCAATATATGCATTCATACCTATCTCCGTCAACTACCCATCATCTGCAAGATAGAAACCAGCCTACAAAAGGCTTAGGCACCTAGCCAAACGATGCTCCATCGTAAAAACAAGCATCCACGTACGGCCACAGTACACCCCAACCTATGATTGAGGTGCATATGCTATAGCAATCAATTTTTATTCCATCTTAAGTTTCTTATACTGCCACTTATATATTAATCTCAAGATCCTCATTTCAGTTATATCATTTTGTTATCCTGTTTCGACTGCCCATCATTTCAAACCATGAAGCTTGGCTGGCACATTCAGGAATTAGTCATAGAGAAATGCTAAATAGACTTAATTAATCATCTTTCCACATGAAACTGTTAGATTCAGTATAGTCAACTCTAGCTGTTACTAGCTGTTAGTTACCTTAGATAGTTTAGTTTCGATATAAACCTCGTCGCCGGAAAACGCCTCACGCCTACGCGCCACTAGTACAAGGAGCGTCAGATCCACGCGCCTCGAGTGAAGACCACGCGTCTTCTTCAATTAGGGCTGACGTCATCAGCCACGTCAGCTACCACCCGCGCCCAGGGTTGACCGCTGACCGCTGACCATTGATCGTTGACTTTGACCGTTGACTTTGACTTTTTGACCGAAAATTTTGATCAAGTGCTTTCTGACTTATTTTCGCGTCCTGAATCCATTTTTGCTGTCTGTTTTTCGATTTGAAATTTAGATATGCCTCATGATAAGATCTCTCGTCCTATTTATGTTATTTTTGATGGAGATAACTTTGCTCAGTGGTCTCAAACCATGCGTAGTTATCTCAAAGGCCGCAAATTATGGCTTTTATGTCTCTGGTGACCGTCCTATCCCAGCCAAAGAGGAAAAAGAAACTGATTCTGCCTATGCCATTCGAGTGGAGGATTGGGAAAGTGCTAATCATCAAATCATCACGTGGTTTCGCAATACTTCTATTCCCTCCATTGTTGATGAGTTTGGCAATCTTGATATTGCAAAAGAGGTCTGGGATTTACTTGTTACTCGGTATGCTGGACCGAGTGGTGCACGCAATTTTAGGCTCACGCGCAAACTCTATCAGATTCATCAGGAACCAGGTGAGCGCATCACTGTATACCACAGTCGGATGAAATCTATTTGGGATCAATTAAATGCATCTGAACCAGTCCTCTCTAATTCTGCTGACGCCAAATTGGTTTACGTTCACCGTGAACAAGGATGACTGTTTCAGTTTCTGATGGGCCTCCGTGATGAGTTTGAATCCTCCAGAAGTCATATTCTACATCAGAATCCTTTACCAATAGTATCTCAAGCAATTCATGAGTTAGTTGATGATGAGACACGTCTTCAGAACGAACCCATCTCTCAGACTATGGTTCTTGCTACTCCAGCCTCTGTTCCGCAGACTGTTACTCCTGTTTTTCCTTCTGCAGGTTCTTCTAACTATGTTTCAAAGGGAAAAGGGAATAATTCCAGACGACACAACAATAAAAAGCCTCTTATTATTTGCAGTTTTTGTAAGAACAAAGGTCATTCTGTTGAAGCCTGCTACACTCGTCAGCGTATTCTTCAGAACACTGCTGCCTTGACTAAGTCTGAATTATTAACTGTCGAATCTCATTCCGAGTCTGGTTCTACTTCATTACTATCTATGGCTGATTTACAGGATATGGTTAATCAGGTTCATCTTCCATCTTCCAGTGCATCCAACACTGCTCTTTCTACGACATCAGGTAATTCTCCTACATGGCTACTTGATTTTGCTTGCTGCAATCATATGACTTCTTCTACTGATGTTGTTTCTACACATACTACCACTTCTCTTCCTACCATATACACTGCCAATGGTTCTCCTATGCATGTCTCTCACCTTGGTACTATCTCTACACCAGCTTTATCTATTTCCAATGTTTATCAGATTCCCCAACTTACTCATAATCTTTTATCTGTTGGGCAACTTACTGAACTTGGTTTTTCTTTAACCTTTTCTTCTACTGGTGTTGTTGTGCAGGATTCTCAGACGGGGCAGATCGTTGGGACCGCCCGTAAGGTCGGAAGGCTGTTTGAGTTTGTTTCTCTTCATCTCCCTTCTTCTCGCCTTTCTGCTTCTGCTGTTTCTGGAACGAGCACTTCTTCTCTTGCTTTATGGCATTCTCGCCTTGGTCATGCATCTGTTTCTAGGGTTAAACAACTAGTTTCTAGGGGTTTGTTGGGTTCAGTTTCAAATAAAAGTTTTGATTGTATGCCTTGTCAATTTGGCAAACAAACTGCTTTACCTTTTAATAACAGTGTTTCTCATGCTATTTCTCCTTTTGATCTTGTTCATTCTGATGTATGGGGTCCTTCTCCCATTCCTACACAGGGAGGGTCACGTTATTTTGTTATTTTTGTGGATGATTTTTCTCGATATACTTGGATTTATCTCTTCAAAAATCGTTCTGAACTTTATCAAATATATCGTGACTTTACTAAAATGATTGAAACACAGTTTTCTAAACCCATCAAAGTTTTTCGATCTGATAATGCCCAAGAATATAAAGCAAATGAATTTCTTGATATTCTACATCAATTTGGTACTCTTCCTCATTCTTCTTGTGCTGGCATATCTCAGCAAAATAGCAGAGCTGAGCGCAAACTTCGACACATTCTCGATGTTGTTCGTGCTACCACTATTGCTGCTTCTACTCCTTCTCACTTTTGGGGGGAAGCTGCTCTTACTGCTGTTTACACCATCAATCGGTGTCCTTCTCCTATTGTTCAAAATCAAACTCCTTATGATTTGTTGTTTGGTTCTTCTCCATCCTATGACTTACTTAAAGTCTTTGGATGTGTCTGTTTTGTTCTTCTTCAAGATCATGAACGAAACAAACTTCAGTCTCGTTCTCGATTATGTTGTTTTCTTGGGTATGGTATTGGTAAAAAAGGTTATAGGTGTTATGATCCAATCAGTAAACGTCTTCGTGTTTCTCGACATGTGATCTTTTGGGAACACAAAATGTTTCACAAACTGCCTCATGTCACTGTTTCCTCTGTTGATCCTAATCCTGATCTCTTTCCTACTTTACCTGAGGAGTCTCCCCCTTCTATTCCTGATATACCTTCTATTGTGTCTGATGAGCCTCCAGCACCGATCTTCGACGAGCCCACTGATACTATTCCAGCTGTGGATCCTGCTGGTCCTTCTGACCCTCCTGCACCTCGCCGCTCTCATCGGGTAACTACACTTCCTTCTCATCTTCGTGACTTCCATTGCTTTTCTGCTCTTGCTTCTCTCCAGGAACCTCAGACTTTTCGTGAGGCTTCCTCTAACCCTTTATGGCAGCAAGCTATGAAAGAAGAGTTGGATGCATTACATAAGACAGGAACATGGGATTTGGTTGATCTTCCTTCTGGTAAATCTGCTATTGGTTGTAAATGGGTTTATAAGATCAAGACTCGGTCAGATGGTACTATTGATCGCTACAAGGCTCGTCTTGTTGCCAGGGGTTTTACTCAGGAGTATGGGATTGATTATGAGGAGACTTTTGCTCTAGTGGCTCGACTTTCTTCTGTCAGGACTCTTATTGCCATTTCTGCAGCTCGCAAATGGCCACTCTTTTAGATGGATGTCAAAAATGCTTTTCTTAATGGTGAACTCTCAGAGGAAGTCTATATGAAGCTTCCTCCTGGTTTTTCTCACCCTCCGGGGTTCCCTCACAGAGTCTGTCGACTACGGCGGGCACTTTATGGTCTTAAGCAAGCTCCTCGAGCCTAGTTTGCCAAATTCAGTTATACTATCTCTCAGCATGGTTTTTCTCCCAGTTCTCTTGATACAGCTCTTTTTCTGAGACGATCTGATCATGGCATCACTATTCTACTCTTGTATGTCGATGATATGATTATTACAGGTGATGATATGTAGGGTATTCAGGATCTAAAGCACTTTCTTGGTCACAGTTCGAAATGAAAGATCTTGGTCCTCTTAATTACTTTCTTGGTCTAGAAATTTCTTCTTCTGCAGAGGGTTATTATCTTACTCAGGCCAAGTATACTTCAGATCTGATTTCTCGAGCCAGTATCACTGATAGCAAGATAGTCGACACCCCTATTGAGTATAACCTGTCGCCTCAATTCTCATGATGGCGAACCCCTATCTGATGCTACTCTCTACAGACAGCTTGTTGGGAGTCTAATTTATCTCACTGTTACCCGTCCTGACATTTCTTATGCAGTTCATGTAGTCAGTCAGTTTATGGCTGCACCTCGATCTCCTCATTATGCTGCTGTTATCAGGATTCTTCGATATCTGAAAGGCACCATTTTTTATGGTCTTCATTTTTGTTCCCATTCTTCATTAACTCTTCAGGCATATTCAGATGCAGATTGGGCAGGTGATCCTACTGATCGTCGATCTACTACAGGATATTGCTTTCTTCTTGGTGATTCTCTTATCTCTTGGAGAAGCAAGAAACAAACAGTTGTTGCTCGTTCCAGCACTGAAGCAGAATATAGAGCACTGGCAGCTACCACAGCTGAACTTATTTGGTTACGTTGGTTATTACAGGATCTTGGCGTTGATTCCTCCACTGCAACTAAACTTCACTGTGATAATCGAAGTGCTATTCAAATTGCTCACAATGATGTCTTCCATGAACGTACTAAACATATTGAGATTGATTGTCACTTCATTCGTCATCATCTGCTTCAGGGTACACTCATACTTCAGTCTGTTTCCTCTCAGGATCAGTTAGCTAATATCTTCACCAAACCTCTTCCTCCAGGAACTTTTCGAGCTTTAGCTTCCAAACTCAAAATGGTTTCTCTTAAACCACCATGAGTTTGAGGGGGGATGTTAGATTCAGTATAGTCAACTCTAGCTGTTACTAGCTGTTAGTTACCTTAGATAGTTTAGTTTCCATATACTGTATTTTGCTTGCCTATATAAGGCCACCCAATTGTCCATGAATACATACATTGAATATACAAAGACTAAGGTCTTTCTTCAAACATATGTATATATATGTTTATAATTATCAGAGTGCACCCTTCCATTAACTCCATGTGAGCTCTTCCTCACATGTAGCTATGGATTACTGCATTCTTTAAGACTGATAAAACAAAATGATTCTCAGATTTCAAAAGTAATTTTAATTCAATAGTTGGGAGGAATTAAGATCGATCTATCCGCTCTTTACACGAGGACACCCCTAGCTAGTAACGGTGTCACCTAGCTATTCTCATGGATAAATTCAAATAAAATTATATAAAAAGCATAATAACATTACAACTTTTCAATGCAACCTGTAACCCTGCATGTCCTACCTCAGGTGGCTTGAATTGCCACCTTCTGGATACTAATTGGGGTACAGTTCTTTGGTCACATTAGGTGCATACATTTTTAAATAATTTCTGTAATAAACATAAAACAGAAAAATAATTATGCCCCCCTGGTTGGATCTTGGAAAGCATAAAGGAAAAAGAGGGGGCCGGAAAGCTTAAAACTGCTTAATTAGAAAGAAAAATCCAACTATAAGCAATTTTTAGCATTTTTCTTACCCTTCATTTCTACACGTCGTGGTTTCAAAGACCCAAATAGAACTTTTTAAGATAATTTGCATTTTGTTTGAAGATATTTCTCAATTGATCTTGCAGATAATTCTAGTTAGGTTGATGCATATTACAATGGAAAATGCTATGCATCACTCTAGAAAACATTAGCATATATTGAATCAAAGATATACTACGTCCTCCAGTATTTTCTTGTGGGTCCCTGTATATAAAATCCAACATCTGCTATGTCTGCTGAATTCTAAAAGAAATCAATCCACCCAGTGCCAAATAGCTGAACAAGCTAGAAGACACAACTTGCCCCGTCCAACCATATATGGCTATGCAAGAAAAATTACAAGTATCACAGCGCGCCAGTAGAACTCTCCAATTCTATCCGTAGAAGCAGGATGACAGAAATATTAATTACCCGACAGGAAGGCGGCTTTGGTACCACCCTATGTACGTACCATGTCAACAGGAGGCGGCTTGTTTTAAGTTTTTGTAAAATCATTATTGGATACATATAACTATTTTTTCACGTAACTCTTTAGAGTTGTATTCAAATATTGTCTTCACGTATTAAAACTTTAATACCATAAGTGATTGTGGCAAAAGTTGGGAGCCACAATTTCTTACAGTATAAAAATGTTGACTCAAATTTTTGCCTCAATTACTTGTAGTATGAAAATGTTGCCAACCATATATTATATCACTTCTCATATCATCTAAAAATTAATGATTATCATCTCGATCACCTATTAGTTGAGATATCTCTATTAGTTAATGCAATGGGGCGTATGCTTGGAAACACATCTCTATTAGTTAAGATTATCCAAAGATGACAAAATGTAGTACCAGAAATATGAAGTGGTGTGGCAGGGAATGTAAAGGTCAACTAGATAGCTAACACCAGAATGAAGACAGATGGTGGCTGGAGAAGTTAATTAGCCTATATCTAAAATCTCAAGTCAAGTCACCGCCAACAATTAAAGTAATGAATCAACAACTTGCTTGGCCTTTACTTTTCTTTGTTACAATTGGATTTGGACCACACCAAACAATGGAGTCATGACTTATAAGACATCATGAATAAACAAAGAGTTGCTTGTCTGCTTTATGGCCACCCCTCATGCATTTCTTATCAGAGAATGTGCCCTCTTAGCCTGTCACCTCTCTGAGCTTTTTCGCTGAAAACCTTTCATAGATATCAATATATCATGACAAATTCAGCTCTCATCTTATTTCAATATTGAATGGAAAACTAATCATATTTTATATCAAATTAATTGTCAATGTATCATGACTACAGCTATGATACTCATATATTACATGATATGTTCCCTATAATACGTATTTTTCACATGTGCAATGGACTGTATTGTCAGTCTAGCTGGCTAGTATAGTTTGACTGCTATTTCTTTTCCGTACATTTCCCCATACATGTATACATACCAACCATTTGTAAAATGTTACCATTTTCAGTTGTCTTAAAAGAAATCAAATTATTCAACTTTTTCTTTTCATTTGCTTTTTATGTTTATGAAAATCATTAAAATGTAACTATATTGACAATTTGTAATTGAAAGAAAGAAATCAGCGCGGGGAGGGACACTAACGTCCTATTGTACGTGGTTTTAAACTGCTATAACTTTTAATTCTGGACATTTTTGTTTTTTCGATTTTATTATAAAGAAGGGTTGGGTGCCAATTAATCTAGTTCGAATGCCAACAGTTTTTTATGCATATTTTCATATATATATATATATATAAGTGCCGGGGTATGGAATTATAAAAATGTTGAGGGAAGATGGGTCTCTGGGGACTTAGGAGGTTTGGAATTTGGGGGGCTAAGGAAGCATATGCATGATGCAGCCTCACATGGGTTTGTTTCACATTTTAAATGATGTTATCTTAACCTGCAAACAACAGTTTTAATAAACCTCAATTATTCGGTCACAAATAAATTAACAAACACACAGAGCATGAATACGCATGGTCTGCTTGTTTTGGACTTGTCAGGGGGGCACTGTAATTAAGTCAACTTCCTCTTTCTTGTTATATGCGTGAATAAAAATTAAAGCCCCATGTTCTATTCCTTTTAGCACAAGTGACGCAAGTAAAAAGCTATAAACAGAATGAGAACAAAACTCTATTGACAAAGACTACCCCTGCACGTCAAACTTAATCAGAAAAAAGCACTCATGAGTACCTATCCTTTCTCTCCTAAGAGGATTCCTTCTGTTAAGCATGCCTCTCTCTCTTTCTCTCTCTCTCTGTGTGTGTGTGTGTGTGTGTGTGAATGGAGATGATGATTTATGAGTGAGGAGGCACACCCAATTATTATGTCGCATGGAAAGTTTTTATTGCTTGAAAGGGACTTCCATACATGCTTGACTTCAACACAAGTAAGTGGATGTTTCAGAACAGCATACCATATAAATTAACCAGTTTCTCTTGCTACCTTAGTGGTGTTATCCATTATTAATTAGAGACTAAAACTTCCATTTACTATTGGTATTAAAACCCAGGACAATTTTCCAAACATACTTTAATTTGGTTCCTTGACCCTTCAAGTTCTCAGCACTTGCAGCCAATTCGGAAGCAAAGTTGGGAGACTACTGATTGTTCAAATAGCAGCTAGCTCTACTACAAGTGCGGAGACTATATCTTTTATTTTTCTATCTTTTAGTCTTTCTAATGCATGTGGGTATATCATCTCTTGGAACGTCGAGCTGTGATGGCTGCTGAGCTCTGGTTTCTAGTTCCAGATTCAATGGTAAAGAGAATCGATAGTTTCGCAGGAATATAGTGTTGTCTTCTGCGAGAAGTTTGTAAATCTTTGTGGAGAAGCTTCTGGCTCTTGTTAAATTCATCTTCTTGTGGAGATAAGTAGTGCAGCTAAAGGTTGATAGAGTGACAGAATTTCTTGGGTTCTAAAGTCTCTCCAAAGGAAGTTCTTTATACAAAAGATGGTACTATATATCTAAATTGCTTAATCTTTGAGAGGTCTCCATTATCAGGTATGTCATTGTGATGAAATGGAGAGAAATGGAGAAGTTGCTTGCACTTTTTGAAGCCTTATAACAACTGCAGCTAGTTTATTTATTATTGTATGTACTATTACAAATTGGCTTTCTTATATCCCTAGTTTTTATTCTCTTATTACCTTTTTCTGTGTTGTTTCTTATTCCCTAATGACTTCAATATTGCTGTAAACTTTGGTTGAATGACTCCATATCAATTGCCAGGAGTTTCAGCCATGTTATTGAATTCTTCTCTTCTGGTTAGTGCCAACCAGATTATCTTTTGAGCCCTTTGAGCTTCACAATCGTCTTGAAATATAGGACCTTACACTCGGAAGGAAAATCCTAGTTCACCTGTATATTTCACTTGTTTTTTACTACCCGTCTCATGTGGACGATTTGTCTCTTGAAAAACTAAAAATATTATTTTTATTGATGTGAATAACATGTCATATGCCAACTAGGGTGGGTGGGGATATATGAGTAAAATAGGCAGTTGGGATATATAGCATTGTTGCACTCACAATGCAAAGTGAATGCCTCACGAGCTAGTAGAAGCACAATAATCCCAGCCATGTTGCTGGGTTTTATATGATCAGATACAACTGTGAAACTATATGTCTTTGCGTGCGTGTGCGCATGCATGCCACTATATATATAAAAGGTTTTACCATTAGAATTCAAATATGCTATAACCAAAATATGCATAGGTAACCAGTTGGCACCAATGGTGCTTGCTATTGTCATTTCATAGGACCCCTTCTTCTTCTTTTTCCATTAATCCTGAAGATGTATGAGGATTAGGATTCATTGTTTTCCCAACAATGGTTATTTTTCAAGTGGGGAGAACTTCTACCACCTTTTGTAGCTCCTCACACGCGACATCAGCTTCTAAGGTAATTGTTACAACGTAAACATCATGCTAAACATTTTCGTTTCAAGTATTAATTAAGGGCCCGTTTAGATAAGTTTTTGCTTCCTGTTTTTCTACTTTTAAGAGTAAAAATGAAAGTTTTGAAAATTTTGATAGTTACTTTTACAGTTAAGGTAGTAAGAAATTCCTGCTACTTCAACTTTTAAAAGAAATTACCAAAATTTTGCACTAAAGAAAATATAAATTTTTTCCTTTTTTTTTATTTTTAAAAGTAGAAAAATAGGAAGTAAAAGCTTATCCAAACACGTATTAACTGTTTCTTTTGATTTTTGAAAGTAATAGTTGAGGTAAGAGAACTTCCTATTTCAGCTCAACAAAATGAATTCTTGCAATACTCATTAAATTCAATTGTACTTAAGTTTGTAGTACTGGTACAACATTGTGACTTTCCTCTTGGACATGTAAGGAATTAAAAAATAAAAAGAGAAAAAAAAAATTATAATTCTTAATTAATAGAAAAACAAATTAAGATATCACTTGTATTAATGCTGTTTCAGGTAGAACATACATGCATATGATCTAGATATGAAGAGGGTAGCATAATAAACCCCTTCAAATGCAAATAAAGCTCCAATATTAAAGCAAAATACATTTAACACACACCGAGTCAGTCCCAACAGCACCCGGCCATACAGTCCACGTACCTAAGAATATTTATTTATTTGGCAAAAGCATTTCGGCTCTAACTAGTTTCCTACTAGTATTAATCAAGACAAAGGTTACCGGAAGTCCAACAGCTACAGCCATTTTAGTTTTATTATGTACAGCAACCTGGATAGATAAAGACTCCTCTTTTTAAACTGTACGTACCTCTATGATTAGTATATATATCATCTATAGTTACTATATATATAATATGTTTTCACTTCCACAGATCAATTTGGCAACTGGAGGTGGATGTTGAGGCATATTCTGGGGTAAATTCTGGCCTTTTGGAATCATTGCTGACTAGGATGTTCATGTGTTCGGCCACATGAAAGACGGATGCATTCGAGTAATTGGTTTCCTTAGAAGCATCTTCTTGGCTGAGCTGAGATGCAACAAATTTGTCAAGGACTCGCCAATCCGTCACTTGATCCACTGCTTGCTCGTTGTAATTGTTAACATAAAGTGAGTTCATATTTTGTTGATAGCATTGTTGCAAATGTTCTTCTTGTGTGAGCGTTGAGGACTGCAAAGTGCTTCTATTATTATTCCGATCAAAACCATATGGAATGACGGAGTTGTTGCAGCTTCCACTGGCAGCTGATTGTGGAACTTTATTGGGGCTTTCTAGTTGAGGGAGCTGGAGGAATATTGTGTCGTGTGGCATATTGTAGTGCAACTCAAGTTCTTGCTTACAGGAATAATTATGAGGATATGAAGTATATGGTTGAGAAATCCGCCTTGGGGAATCAAGATCTGGCATGAATGAGACTTGGTCATCATACCATGACGGTGACTCATGCTCACCCACCTTCCGCATTGCCGTCATTCGCTTCTTGAACACCCTACACACAACCCATCCTTCTTCCTGATAAAATTAGAACAATAATTTTTTAGGTACAATAACTTCACATTCAAAGAGGGTGAGTGGCCAAAAAAAAAAAAATCAAAATGCACTAATTATTTTGTGGATTTTAAATCTAGCAAGAAAGTGGAAAGAAAATATACGCTAACATATATAGCCTATATTTAACAAGAAGTTCTTCTCACGGTTTGGAGGAAGATTGGAATTGAGCCAATTAACATTAGCATGTAGAATTTCAAGCAGTAGAAAGTTGTCAGTTAGCTATGTTAGGTACTAGTTAATTAATTGGAATTTCCATGGTCTGGTACTACTTAATTTAACTCTCCCTTTCTACAACATAAGATATATTGATTTGAAAATTTATAGATTAAATGGCACCTGTGGTGAGATCAAATGATATCAAATGATAATACCTCATTAATAATTAATTTTTAAATCATAGCAAATGATAATAAGGAAACCAACCATTGTTTCAAGAAATGGGTGACAATAATTCAAGTTACTGTGGAAGTTGAATGTCCTCTTTCATTTTGGACTATTCACAAGATAAGTAATAATTATAAATATATTCATGAAAATTCTTCAAATCATTACTGAAAAATAAACAAAGGCTTCATTTGTATAAATGAAAAATGAAAAAAATACTTAAAAATGAAATCAAGGGAAGTTGTAGCATTGGTTTGCTTTATTATAAAAGGATGTTCGACAATTTGAAATTTAGAAGACATCATTACTGAAAACTAACATCCCAAAATTACAAAAAAAAATAAAATAAAATAAAAAAATAAAATAAAGAAAGCCACTACTATTAATTAGGAAAGGCTTCTACCCAAAACAAAAACAAAAAAGCAGCTATTGTCTGTGATATTGTTCTTTGTAATAAAATCGAAGTGAAGAGACACATGAATTATTAATGCGCGCTATCCCCTTTGCTTATTGAAATGACCTAACATTTCAGAAGAAACATGTTTGATCATAGAACTTCATTTAGGGGGGAAAAAAAAGATAAAAAACAAAACATACTACTTAAATTTCTTCTATTTCTTTTTGCCTTTTTATTTTTTTGTGGGGTTTCCATGGGGAGTTGGGGGGAGGGGAAGTTTATCTTTAAGTTCACATTTTGACAGTGCATCTATTTAACTTCAAGGTTTCAATAATAATATTAAGAAATAATAACCATGGTTTAGTACTCGGTACCAATTATGCAATTAAAAAGAGTTTGCTAATATATATCCTAACTTGCGGATCGAGATCAGTAAGTGCTCTTCTTGCAATACATGCCTTCGGATTTAAGACTAGTACTGACTTTAAAAAAGAAACAAAATTGAGAGTGATGGTGGATAGCCCAGATGAAATTTTTCTATGCACTGGAAAGTAATAAACTTGCACCAAGAATCCAAGATAGTTCTAATAGCAATAGACTAATTAAGCAACTACAATTAATTAAATGCATTACTATTCAGCTACTTGCCTGAGGAGTTGCATTTTCAATTGTTTCCAGTCGATACTCATGCATGATCCAATCTGACTTTTGTCCATTAGGAGCTCGACCTTTATAAAACACTAATGTCTTCCTCATGCCAATCAAGCTGTGCTTAGAATAAATAGCCTTGTCTCTTCCTGTAGCTTTCCAGAACCCTGCTTTTGTAGCTCTATTTGTGCGAGTTCCAGTTGGGTACTTCTTATCTTTATGGCTAAAGAAGTACCAGTCACTCTGCTCTTCAGTTCCTATTTTGCACAATTCTGTTCAAATTAACAAAAATGAACATTATGAATGGCAGATATAAGGATTCAAAGTATCATGCAAGCATATGCTATTTGAAATACTGTTCAGGAGAATTAGGGTTTAAAGAACTACGTACCTTGAAGATCCCAAGGCTCAATCTTATAGAGATCAACATCTTTAATAACATCTAGATCAATCCTTCCAGAAGCAACTTTTTTCCGAAGATAGTAATCCACGAGTTCTTCATCTGTGGGATGAAATCTAAAACCTGGGGGAACATGTGAAAATGTATTCATATCCTCCGAATCAGGAATCAAAACCTGCATTTCATATGGGACACACAATCAGCTACTGTAATTAAATAATATAATTAAACTTTATCAAATAACCATTTTTCAACATATTGTATAATGTAGTCCGATTCTGAAATTATGAGCTTCAGTAATAATATTAGAAATAATAATGTTAAAAGATGTTTAATTTTTGTGAGAGCCTATTTGCACGAAACTTGTTCATGCTTCCACCTCACATTATAAGATGAAATTTTATAATACAATCAAAAGGGCATGCATCAAGAGTTGAACGACACCTGACACTACTTTAATTTGGATAGAAAAACCATCAATTTAACCATATTTACAAATTTCATCTCAAATTAATAAAAGAAAATCAATATAATTATACACTTCTTTAAGTTTGATAGATCCACATTCAAGTTTGAGATCATATTGTACTTAAAGGCTATGGAATAAAAATTTAATGCTTCCACTGGACCCTATTGTGCATATTAGGCAATAGCATATTTTTTCTAAATTGAAAGTATAATAACATGATCTAAAAAAATTATGCCATACCGCTTGCCTAACAAAATTATACACACACGCACACGCACGCACGCAAGCACGGGCGCGCACACACACAGATATATATATATATATATATATATATATATAAGCAAAGAAAGTATTCGATCGTTATCTCATATTCATTGCAATTAATTTAGTTTGATTTCAAATTTGGAAACTCTATGTGACCCATATCCATGGTATTAATATCAACAACATCCAATTTTCTTTACCAATGGAAAAAGCTTGATGCATGGAAGGCCTAAATAGACTTTAGATTTCCTTTTTAATTCATAGTAATTAAACATATACAGCAAATGATCTTGACTTGAAATCAACTCTAAGCTTGTGAAGTACATATATGTGTACATGTACGTGTGCATCTGTGTGTGTGTGTATTTATTCCTTCTCTTTGATCCCAACAAAATGAGAACAACAAGCCTCCATTAAAATACAACAGGTATGTACATTTCAAAAAGTTTCTTAAATTGTGTGACTTGTAGAAAACAAAAAATACATGCTGCATTTGAAGAACAACATAACATTCAATTTAATAACTGCTTTCTAAAAACTAGAGCCTTTGCAGTAACAGGCTTCTAATTCTAAGATCTCAAGATTTTCTATCTATCCAAGCATTAATTAGTGATCATTAAGGACTATTTACTACAAGAGAAATCTTTCAAGAGAGAACAAATGATATCTGTATGACTGTAACATTCTTTGAAGGAATTAGAAAGTGAATCAAGAATAATTAATGATGGACCAGCACAATAACAGACAACTTAGTGTGCGTGCGAAGGAAACTAGTGAAAATTGCCAACCTTGAAAGTTAGCTATGCATATTTCATTGACCTTCCCCATGAAGTCTAGTCTCACTAAGTTGCATAGAATGATGACACACCATCATGCCAAATGTCCTCTAAGTTCATATTAGATTGAAGAAATTATCCAGCTTGAAGTTATCTTGTTTAAAGAAAACCCATACAACCGAGAATAATTCAGAGAAAAACTTGGAAAAACTAAAAGCTAACAACTATTAATTTGAATTTGAAATTAAAACAAGATTTATTAATGTAAAGACTATAATATATCAAACATGAGCTTTACAATGCATATTCAGCTCCATTTTCAAATGAAGAAAGAGTTCCAAATTAAATTTCACTGTTTGTACCTGGTCAACAAAAGTAGCATGGTAGAGAAGGCTTGCATCATTATAGAACATGCATGCTTATTATACATTTCCCACTAATTGGATATGCATCTATGGCAGCACAATTTAATGACAAAGCCACCATGCAAGTTAAAAATCACCTATCTACATTATTTGATGGTTATCATTTCGAAAATTAATGGTTATAATTAATTTCATCCACTCTTAATATGCAATTGATCGAGTGTTAAACAACTTCAGGTAAAACAATTATAACTAATAAATTAACTATTTGCTAATTTTTCATGGGATTATATATCCAGATAAAACTAAAGTTTGCTTTTACTTAAAGCCAATGACATGAATGAAGACAACTGATACAAAAAGTGTTCTCTCCACTCATAAAAGTGAATGTTGGATAGCAATGGGGAATCAAAATTGAGAATATATCTTTTACTTTGCGGATATATATATATATATATATATATATATATATAGACAACACGTTAACAACAGATAACACATTATAAATTCTTTACTGATTCATCAACTTAATTTCAATATAGATCTTCCATGAAACTGATCAGTAATGAACTAATGATCAAAGACAAGGAATAATATATAGTGTAGGATAGCTTATATATATAATAGTGTAGTTCTTCTACATGATCTAGATAATCTGATTTAAACAATCACCTTTCCTCATCCTCTATCTCAGAACTCCACAGGAGCAAAGGTGATTCTGAGTTAGAAAATGAAATCCATGGATGTATAGTGATAGATCCAAGTTTAGAGTCTCAAAACTAGGGGAAAGAAAAAAGAAAAGAAAGAAAAGAACATGTGATGTAGATAACGCATATATCGCTTATTATAATTCTCAAGGAAAATCACTGAAGGCGTACCAGAGAAAAATGAACAAAATGGAAGTGGATAAAAGATTAAGTAGAATAGAATAAAAGACGACTAGTCTTAGAACATGGGATGTTGTTGAATATTATCTATATATAATTCACTACACAACATAAATGACTCTCTGAATCTATGTAACCACAATATGCAAACTGAGATGCCTAGATCAAGCTCAAGTAATTAAATCCCATAAAACTTAAAATAGTAGAAGCTAGATATTATCATTTTAAAAATCACCCACTATCACTTGCAATGAAAGCAAGGAATAAACTCCATATATGCTCTCTACCCACAAGAATGACAACTCCAGATCATTCAGATAATTAATGAAACACCAAAATGAAAGAAACCCAGAAGAGAACAGGTAAAGAAGAAAGGAAGGAAGAATGTTTAAGATAGCAACAACACCTTGATTATCCTCTACAATATATACCCTATCCAACTCTTAACTTTCTCCTCAGATCTGGTTCAAAGCAACCTTGTTTCCACCAATCAGAGAGAAGAAGACATACAGAAGTTTAAGCTCACTTTTGTCACTCTCTCTCTCTTCAAACTTTTTAACCCGGCCCCCACTGAACCAGACAAAAAAAAACACAGAAAGAAAGAAAGAACGAACAAGAAGAAAACAAGAAAGATGGACAAAAAAGTGAACCTCGGGAATTGAACTCAAACCCCAACAGTTGACAAAAAAGAGAGAGATAGATCAGATCCCGAGGGAGGAAAAAGAAAAGGAAAAGGAAAGGTTTTGAGGAATGGGATAAAAGAGAAGAAATAGGGTTACATAAGAAGGAAATGAATGACTGCAAACACACACATGCCCTAATTATCCATACCTCTCATTGTCTCTCTCTCTTTCTCTCTTTCTCTCTCTATATTTCACTTTCTCTTTCCTTATCTTTCGAGTGGGAGCTTGATTACCGGGAAAGCTTTGGGTTACAAAGAGGGTTGCGCAAAAAAAGGAAGGCTGGATAGTGTCGGCGAGTTGCAGGGGTGGCGGTAACTTCCACCACCTCCCACCAGCAACTGATAGAGACCCACCACAACAGAATGTTCTGCTCAGCCTACAAAGGCCGCCGGAGATATCTTAGAGAGAGAGAGAGAGAGAGGGGGGGGGGGGGGTTTCTGAGGGGAAAGCAGAGGATGAACGTCAGAAGATCTGACGGCATGGATCACTTGGCCTTTTTAAAGCCTTCCCAAGAGCTAAAGTATTACTAAAATGAAATAAAAGTAAATATAGTAGAATGATCAATGGATGATATTTTGGTGGTGACCTAATTGAACACCCTCCCGCCAAAAGTTTACACCTCTCATTCTCTTTCACAATTACTGCTACCATTTCCACACCTGCTAACAGCGCGTGGAAAACACGATCACGTTAATAAAAGCAAAATGGTGTTTCTAATTTTAGATGGTCATGGACTCACGATGAGGCATAGGAAATGCTTTAAGAAAACAAAGCATCTAGAGCAACTCCAATTTGGAAGTTTCTTTATCATTTATTTTTATTTTTATCTAAAAATAATTATTTTTACTTTTATCTAAAAATAGAGTATTCGATTTCGGACCACTATTTATAAAAGAATAAAAAATAAACATTTATACAAAAGAATAAAAATAGAAAATCATGTTGAGATGTTGTGCATGTGCTTTATATTTTCGAATCTACATTAATTTTTAAATTTATCTTTTTTGTTTTTTTGTTTTTTAATGAGATTCATTTTGCATGTTTTGTGATATAACGAGAAAAATCTAAACTACCTCTCTCCTTCCCTCTCTTTCTCTTCTACTCTCTCTCTCTCACACCGACACCGCCTCTATGGTTAGAGGAGATTTTTTTCCATATTTTCTCTCTTTCATATCATCTTAAGCAACCCCTCGGCCCCTCTCTCTCTCTCTCTCTCGCTCCACCGATGCTCTTATGATGAATCTGCGGTTCTGTTCTTTTTGCTTTTTCCATTTCTACTAGTAGTATTTTTGAAAAAATAAAAAATAAAAAATTTTAGCACCACTTGTATCACTTCTTATAAACTTATCAACCATGTCAACCAATAAATATAGTATCTCACATCAATCAGCGTGTTAGGACTACTATGTTTGGTTTATTGGGGTCTATTTGACGAACATGAGAAGAATTTGACCAATTTTTATTTTACCAATGTTTGGGATTTTAAAAAAAAAAAAAAATTGTACAAAAAATAAGGTATAAATACAATTTTTATAAAACCAATTATAAATTGATTTATTTAAAAATCAATATTAATAAAAGAATGCGCATAACTCGATCCAGTTTTTAAAATTCTCAAACAAATTCTCGACATTATGATTAATTTAACATTCTATGACAATGTTTATGATGATATGGCCATCTCCCATGACATTAAATAGTGAATGTGAGATGTTAAGAGTGGTGATGTAATAGAAACGTACACTTTTTTTCAAAATTAATGGAATGATAGACAATAATTTTTCTTACAAACATAGAAATATAAAAGTGATTACTTACTATTTAAATGAATGGATTTAAAAGAATAACATTTGCATATTTACCTATGAAAGGAGCCTTCTCCAATTGGTGACATGGCATATTCTACAATTCCCATGTATTCATTTATTTAATATTAATTATTTTATTTCTTATTTTGTCAAACAACATAAACATATTTCTTTTCCAAACCTCATTAATATTAACAAATTGACATATATCAATGTAATTCCATGTGTTTGAACCCGAAATCCTTACTCTAATAGGGAGGATAAATGCAACTAAACCAACAATCCATTGGCATTATTTTCTTACTTAAACAACTCAACTTTTAAATAGTCACATAAGCAACATGCTTATAAACAAACGAAAATTCTAGAATGAGTCACGTCACGATTCAAGACAAAATTCCATCCTAGCTCATCAACCAAGAGTAAGATTTTATTTGATTTACAATAAGTTTATATATATATATATATATTAACATTATATAGAATGGCTATCGCGGCCAGTACTACTCCTCTAAAAATGATTGTTGTATTAGTCCATGATATCATACGTCCTATAAATTTATGGTCAAGAATTAGTTGTTATCTTTAGTACACGTATTTGGTTGTAAAAATAATTAGTTTTTCCTTCATAGAGATTGTAAAGCATTACTAAGGAGACCTATTAATCTCATGTGATTAGCTCCATAATAATCCATCCCTTAACAATATAAGCTCGAGTACGTCCCTCACACTTAACAAGAGTCCGCGTGGTGCTAGCGCAACCAAAATATCTTACTAACTTCTTTTTTTCCCCAAACTACCCTTCTGTTACTGTTTGTTATTACGGAATTCCTCGAAGAACGTACCAGTTCTCCAATCTCTAGTTGCCCCCAAGTCTCCACTGACCGAGCTCGAGCCCTTTGGAAGGCTAAAAATTCCGTAATAAAATAAAATGATGAAAAGCCATTTTAAGGTTTTGAGGGTTATTAAGGTAATTAAATATTGCTGAAATCCTCACCAGCAACTGCACGCGGGCTCTGGTTGGTTGGTCCGCAATATTATACTCTTTATACTTATTATTATATTATATATATATATATTCTCACTTCCAAAAGCTTTCACGGGGCGGACCCCACAAACCGACCCAAGGCAACATGAAAGGGACACCTCTCCAAATACATATATAATACCCCCACTATATATCGGCTAAGCCGTGTAACAAAAAGTTAGCCCAGCCTAGCCCAGCCGAATAGATATGGTAGAGTGTTAACTCTGTGTGTGTATATATATATTATATATACAACCGTCCGTGGACAATGGACAGTGGCGGTGGGAAGTGGGACCCACAAACGGAATGATGTCGGAAAGTGAGTACGTGGCGGCTGGTGGTCCGGCGTGTGCTAGGGCCCGATCATTAAGCTCACAAATCTGGGTGCAGGCCGGTTGTGGTGGATGTGGGCTCCACCCCGTTATATCCCGTTAAGGGCCCACCCTAGAAGGTCCCCGCATTGAACTTTTTTTTAATATTTTTAACAGAATAGAAGCTGAAGCGTTCCTGAAGAGACACGTGTACAAATATGCTGACTGGCTGCTGCTTGTGCGTGCCGATATGTTAATCTACTTCAGTACTTTTCCTCTGAATCGTGCCGGTTCGTCGCCCACGGTTAGGGTAAAAAGGGTATTACGATAAATTAAAGAATTAGTATGTTTTTGCTAATAATAATAATAATAATATTATTATTATTATTATGTAGTATAGAAGTGAAGCAAAAGTCACACACGTGATCCAAGTGTCATCTTGTCCCCCACCATGCTTGCGTGGCAAAGGCACAGTGTGAGGCCAATCTCTAGTAGGGTTGTTTATTTTTTAGTAATGATGATGATTTTATGTCATATTTGCATAAATTTTTGAAATATCAATGTAAGAAGCTACTTTTACAAAATAAAAATAAATAACAAATGTAAAAAGATATTGGCATCTTGTTTGTAAGTTTGATATATTTTAAAACATAACCTAAAAAGAAAAGTTATTATTTAGTATTCGACAGGGGAAATTTGATTGGACGATGAGTATCGGACGAGAACTAGATATCAGTCAAAATATAAGGATTATTGGATTTTCTGCTCGTATAGTATCCCACAAAATTCGAAATTAGCTGAATCAAAGAAAGAATCTTGGTCTTGCCAAACAACCTCAACTCCCTATATAAATTAGGGTAGAACAGTGCAAAAAGTAAGCAATCTTTTCTAAAAAAACTCTCTTACTTTCATTTCTAGTCATTTCTGAAACTGACTTGATCGTTGGAGGGTTATCGCCAAACAACGTTCGGCCACTTTAATTGTCTTTTTGCAAGCTTGAAAACAAGGAGTTCGACATCTGCTGATTCTTGCATCATCAATATTGATTTTGATAAAGTGAGGTTCTAACGCAAGTTGAAAATAGAATATTGATTTTTTGAAATTTTGTAATTTAAACTTAAAATTAAATTATCATTTATTTTTATTTAAATGATTTCATTTCTTGACGTTGTTGATCACTCACAAGAAATCAATGCATAAAATGACATTTAATATAAAAGTCTATATGATGATGAGATGAGCTTTCGAGTTCTGCGAATGAAAATGCTAGCTATCTATTGTTGCTCATCGAGTTCTGCGAATGAAATGCTAGCTATCTATTAAATAAACAAATACTCCGTATATATATTTTTAAAGTAAAGAATATTATAAACTAGTAATAAAATAAAACAACTCCCCCTTTTATCCTATTTGTCTCATCAAATTAGCTACTTTTCGAAGGACAATACCAAAAACCTCAATCAAAAAGGAGCCGTAGAAGCACTCGCTTAATTCTCCACACACACACACACATATATATATATATATATAGAACTGATCGGTTGCAATCTGGACTGCAACCGTCGGATTGGCATGAATTTTTGCAGGCATGGCATGCAGGGGTGAGTATCATATCCAACAGTCGGAAAATTAGAACCGACCACCGGAGTTCGGCCAAATGGCCGTACAATCCACTTGCAGTCCGGACTGCAACAAATCAGTTATATATATATACATTGCGGGCCAACTCTAAAACTTATAATGATCTTTTCAACCAAGCTTTAAACTCTCAGAGCACATGGATAAATTTAGAGCGTGCATATTGAGCGTTAATTGTCTAATACACTAATCAATAACAACAGTAACGTTGTCTAATCCACGTTACGCAACAATCTCAACCCCAATATTGATAGCCACTAGCTCATGTAGTGAAATAATTTCTAGGTCATACAGTGAACGATTCTTGAAAATAGAAATGCCAATATATATATATATATATATATATATAAGGAAGTCTGTTATAAAATGCACCTTATGCGATTTTGCATAATGTGACTTCTATAGGACAAATTGCGGAACAAAATTTCAAAAACTAACTGTTAGCTAGATTAGATGAATTACTTGTGAATTTTATGTTAGTCAAAAATCACAGTTATCCAAAAGTCGAATTCTTAAAAAACTAACCCGAAAAAACTAGTGACATTTTGAAGAATAAAAAAAGTTTCAATTTTTCATTGTAACATTTTTCAAAAATAACCAACCGTGTGTTGGATTACTGTACTTTTTGGTAAACATGAAATTCATAAGTAATTTCTCTAAACCAACAAACAGTGAGTTTTAAAAATTTTGTTATAAAATGTCTTATAGAAGTTAATTTATGCAACCTTGTGTAAGGTACACCCAATGTTTTAATAACCTCAACCCAGAACTTGTTTGGGGCTCTCCTCACCCCCAGAGGGATGAAAAACGCCGACACTTAAAAACTTAGCCAGGTAGGGCTACTCTTGGACTTATGTCCAAGAGCCGGGGCTTACGCCTTAGGTGCATCTTTTGCGCGTTTTACGCTCATACCTTTAGAGCTTACACCCAATAGGAGTTTGGCAACATTAAAGCCATAAATAATTGTTGTTAAAAGGTTAAAAGCACTAACTTAGCAGTGGTTAACAATTAATAATAAGATATAAAATCTAAAGATAAAGAATAAAAAAATATTAAACAATATAATAATTAACAAGTTAGGGTCTTTGCTTGAGTAGGTAACAGATGACTCAACTTTAAATTTCATTCTCCTAAAATTTCTAATATTTTAAGGACGATATGCAGCAGCAAGGAAAGGAATTAAAAGAGAAACGCCAAAAAAGAAAAGTCGGGCGCAGTGATTGTCTTATTCACCTCAATATGATTCATTGTAATTTCGCTTTATGAACAATCAACAAAGAGAGACTTCAAGTTTTTTACTTTTTCTCCAAGTCATGCGCATAATTACCTCTACAAATTGTCTACCATTTAATTTTCCCATTAATTTAACATAAATTAGTTTTCGGTTCTCTACATTTCCCGTGCCATAATAATATATAACATAATATATAGTAACATTGGAAGAATTGAAGAAAACTCTCTCTCTCTCTCTCTCACACACACACACATATATATATATATATACACCTTTATTTCCAAGAGAGAAAAAAAAATGCATATATTAATGCTGGGGCTAGAAAACGACTTGGAAGGATAGCATAATATAATGTCTATCCACCCTCTCCTAGCTTGGGCGGCTCAGAAATGAGCTAAGTTCACCGTGCTAGGATTAAGTTTATTTTGAAATAAATAAATAATAAATTAATTGTATTTCATAAAAATTTAAGGAGAAATAAATAAATAAAAAGTAGGATTGCGCAATTAATAAATGTGTGTGTTTTGGTGTGAAGTACATAAATGAATAGAAAAGTTAATTGGGATTAAGCAACAAATTAAGTTAAAAAAAGAAAAAGTGGTGGGCTGAAAACCCAACCAATGGTAGGGCCCAATTTTAATGATTGGTGATATAGATGCATGATTGTTTCGGTTCCCCACGTTAGACGAGGATGCCCCATATGTTGTCTTTGGTTATAGGCCAATTGGAATTTGCAACTTCTCATGCGCCTCCTATCCGATATACCCGGAGCCTCTCTAATTTAATTATTTATTTCTCTATATAAAGTATGTGTCGGCCGCTGTCACTCCATCTACTGACTTCCTATTGGCTATCTACCATTCATTAAAAAAAAAAAAAAAAAATTATATATATATATTCATCCAACTATTTTGTCCTCAACTTAATTATATAAAAATTGATGTAATACTCAATTCATAATTAATAAATGTATATTTTAATTTTTAACAAGAGCCATTATATAAATCGAAAACAATGTCAGTTGACCAACAAGTCATTAATAATTAAAATTATTAAAATTTTAATATTTAATAAATGGAACAATACGTCCTAATAATATAATCAAAGAATTCTTTTGGTTGGCCGGGCTTCATTGTTTAGGATTTAGTTTATTGCAACTACCTCTAATCTCAAAGAAATTTTTTTATAATTTATCCTAAAATTTAAGAAATTTACAAACACAATGAAGCTTGAGCAGAAGGATGTATACATAGATATAGCTAGGGTCTAGGGACATGCATGGTTCAGCAGTCACTTTAGTAGTCATGGTAGCCACACTAGAATGGACTCAACTCTAAACTGTAAATGTCGATCATAAGACGTGACTAAAAAGTGAGAATCACTATCCAGAAATCGCCCCTAGTTTTCTCTGAAATTAGCTAATCATGTGAAGGTTGTTTGGGAATTTACAGTACGTTGGACCAAGCCCAGCTTTCTACAAGAGTTTAATTGTATGTACCTGCAAAGGGCATTGAGTAAAGCTTAGGCAATATCAGTACATGTAGGCCATATGTTTGATATATATATATATATATATATATGCTATATTAATATATTTATTTAATTTTGTATAAATATCAATTGGTGTACATCAATATACATCAAGAAAGACGACTGTCTACCAGCTTTATATTCACAGAAATGCCATGGAGGGGGGAATAAATTGTGTGTCATGGACAAGCTCTCTAATATGATTGGGTGGAGAACGCATCATGAGTTTAAAAAAATTGACGTTGTGCTTACATTAAGGGAAAAACTTCAAAAAACTTCACTTTCAAAGAGATTAATTAGCGTAGTAGGTTTACAATCCTTTCTACTACCCAACCTATCTCTTTAGAAGATGAAAGTTCAAGTATTTTATGTAATCTTAAAGGGCAACCATGCCCTCAAAGTATGTATACATACCCTATACAACTTAAAAACAATAAAATAAAGTTAATTAATATATATATATATATTCTCAGCATCTGCTTACTTATACTTTAGCTTAAGTAAACATGAAACTAATAAATAATTGAGGGATACATATTTTAAAAAACTGACAGTTGGATTAGATACTCTTTTTATGCATGTCATGAACGCCAAAAAATACAGTGATCCAATGTCAATATCTAAAAATATAAAATGTGAAAAACTCTAACCGTTGAAAACTCTCACTGTTTTTTTTAATGAGATTTCTGAGAAATTGAATAATTGTGATTTTTGACATATATGCATGTGTAAGTGTAGTGTTTAATCCAACAGTCAGTTTTTCAAAATATGTATTCCACAGATACCTATGCTTACTTTAACTAAGTAAGGTAGGATCATTTCCATATATACAGAAACGATCAAGTCAGCATATGCTTATATAAGTTATGTAAGCATGAACTCCATACATAATTGTTGGATACATATTTTGAAAAATTGATCATTGGATTAGATACTATACTTATGAATGTCATGTCTATCAAAAATCATAGTGATCCAACGTACAGTCGGTTTCTCGAAAATGTCACTAAGAAAACCTCTGATAATTTTCAACAATCACAGTTTTTCAGAACTCTATTTTGAAATTCTGACATTGGATCACTGTGATTTTTGACATACAAGACATCAATAAGTACAATATCTAATTCAACAGTCAATTTTTCAAAATATATATGTATCCCACAATTATCTATAAGCTTCATGCTTTACATAACTTACGTAAGCATATGCTGACTAGATCTCGGGACTATCCATATATATATATATATATGATTGTGTATATATTAAATTATACTGACCAATTGAATAGAAAAAGCGATTCAAATACAAATACAAAAAAGTATGGAACATGTTCCTTTACCTCTCATTTTACCATTATTTTTATCATCCGTTCTCAAAACATCACTGTTAGCTGAATATTTTAAGAAATTAATCGTTAAATTACTGTGATTTTTAGCATACATGACATGTCTATAAAAGGTATCTACTCCAACAATTGGTTTCTAAAAAAAAAAAAAAAAAATCTATCCACACCACTGTTTTTAAAAATTAGTACTACCTCCATTACAATTTATGTGATCACCTTTTTATTTTGGGATGTCCTAAAATATGTGATCACTTTGATTTTTTAAATTAAAAATTAAAATGAATTTCCATTATACCATTTTATCAAATAACTTGGAGAATGACCATTTCTTTTAGAAGTGTAAAATTGAAATATAAACTTAAAAATATAATAAAGTCAAAATAATCAATGTATTTCTTAAACTGCGTATTTAGTCAATGTATGTACATAAATTGAGATGGAGAAAGTAATAAAAGTAATGCTTAAATAAGAGAATGGTAACATGACCCAAGAATTAAACTCGTTGACAATATGGCAATCATGAGTTATTCAATCATGCCATTAACATTTGATAGAGAAGATCAATTTAGGTTTAATCAACCCACATCAAATATTAATTTGGGAAGAAGGATTTGGATATATCCGACCTTGGAAATGAAAGCAAAAGGATATGAGAAAATAATTTTGAAATTTCTGGCCGAACTAAAGAGAACCCTAATTGCCAAGGAATTGTGTGAAATTGGTTAAGAAATGTCAAGGGCACCCTTTTTCTGAGTTGTTTTTGAAGTGGGAAGAAGGGGGTTTAGCATACCCCTATGTATCCTTAGGTCTTACCTATAGGCTAGCACCTATTCCTATTTCCTACCTCAAGCTAAACTCCCTACTCCACCCAAATAGGTCAAAACCTAAGTATCTTAAAGCTGATCAAGCCTCGCACAGTGAGATGGGAAAATGTTTTGCATAAAGAAATGGGAAAATGTCAAGCTTTGGCTTCGTAACCCTACGTCCCTCCCAAAAAAGAAAGTGGGTTCATTGATTGCGTTAACGAGATCATGATAAAGCTCTAGAGAAGTTCTGAACTAATTGGCTCGTGACAAGCTATAGCTAGCTTGTTGAAAGTTGGACATAATTTCGATCTTCATCTGCAACAAAGTCGTACTCATGCTAAAAATTAAGGCAAAATAAGATAAAATAAAAACTATTTATAATTCCCGTGCAACTTAAGACTTGGGCACCGCTGCATTTTATTCACCTCAATTACAATTATTTGTACAATATATTTTAAAAAATTTATCATTAATTAGATTTGATAGCTCTCTAATTATATATGTCATATATGTCTGCCAAAAAATACAGTGATCTAATGGTCAATTTTTGAAAAATGCTAGTGTAAAAAATTATGCATTTTTTATTCTTCAAAATGACTATTTATTCATCACCTATTTTTTTCCAAAACAAACCGTTTGATCGATCATTGTTATTTTTTATAGACACGACATAAGAAGGATATCAAATTCACTGTGCAAATTGTTGTAATTGAGGTGACTTGATACAACTTGCATCAAGTCAACCTGACCTTAGCATTCCTATTTAACATATATATATATATATATATATATATATATTCATTCCATTAGGTGCAAACGTGCAAGGTGTCAAAGCGTGAACCCAGAGAGAGAGAGAGAGAGAGAGGGGTGCATGTTTCATTTGCTTACATGAGATCGATCAGATTGTAAGTACATGCGCAATACCACGCGGCAGACAAGCATTCATCGGTTCATATCTAAATTTATCCATCACTGACTGAAAAGCATGATTACGGTCTACGGACGACCTAAATTTAGCACGTGAACATAATTTTTTATTTTTTTATTTTTTGTTTGTTGCAGAAAGAGAAGAGAAGACCTGCTAACCTCACACACCACTACTATTACTATCATTCATTCTGACCTTTCTCCTTTCACCTTTCACCTTTCTCCTTTCTGTATGAATGGGTTTGTCTTCTCCCTTGTATTCTTCTTCTTGTTTTGTTGAATCAGTTTTGAAGGAGCTTTTAAGTCTTTCTTGGATAAATAAAGAAGCAGGTCAAAGAAACAAACACCTTTCTTGCTTTCAACCATTCAAACTTGTATCATAGTCTTCTGCATTCAAATGCTGATTGTTTCCCCTTTTGCCCCACGTACCTTTAAGCCTCTTCATGTTGATTGGGCCAAGTGAGCCTTCTAGGACAAAGTTAAACACAAGCTGGAAGATAACAATGAGTGATTTTTTTTTTTTTGGCTTTTTGAGGGTAAAGGTTTGATGTTAATGGATGTTACTACTTGTTTTGATTTTGAACTCTCACGATGTTGAATTCAACAAAACATCGATCTCTTGCAACGACAAATCCCTAGAATAATATGCCTTTTGTGAACCAAACTAAGATAAAATAATCCTACCCACACCCTATAATCATTGTCAAAATAAAATAAACTAGAGTACGTAAAATAAAATAAACATGGTTAATTAACTAAGGGGTAATCGACCCTAGCTTGACTACTTCAAATGTGCTGGTCAATTGTGCCGCTCTGATATTCAATTCTTCTACACCACACACAAACACAGGCTAACAGGCGGCAACATGTAATGTTTGTTGCTCAGGGCCTAATGACTAATAATTATTATTTTAAGTGTCTTTTGTTATGGTGGTGGCTCTTTCTAGCTAGGAGTGTTGATTGCTAACTTGGGAAATGCAAAATGAAATAAACAATAATGGTAATAGAGCAAGAGGATAATTAATGATTGCATTTTGGTTTATATGTCTCATTCAGAATAATAATGCCAATTATGACAATAATAGTAAGATTAAGAAATTAGAACAAATAAAGTTTAATTAAAAGAGTGGAATTTGGAATGATTACCATCATAATCACTATTATCCCGAGAAAATTCCCATTACATATGTAAGACAAGATGGATCGAGCGCCAAAAGTAAAAAAGTTTAACATCTTTGTGGGGTTGATTATGATTGATTTTGTTAAACACTTGTTACTGATCATCCATGCCAAAAGCTAGCGTACGTTGTAAAATATATTGAAAAGCATAAATAAAATGTGATGATCGACCGTTACATTCAAAAATATATTGTCAGAGCTTTTTGGTTGTTTATCCATTCAAATGACTATGGAAGAATTGAAGCTAAATATAGATTGTTGCTGTAACAACTGCTCAATTGTCACTCCTACAAATATGCTAATTAATTAGTCCGATCTCCTTCAATTTGTTCCCTTGGATAATGAAATTATGGGACTAATATTGATCATTCTTTACAAATAAGCTGTATGTACGCGCGTATAAGTTGAAGAGTCTAAGTAAAATTAATTAAGGACTTGTTTGAGAACAAGCATAATTCAGCTGATCGAGCATTGTCCCAGAAAATTCTGTGATTCATGAAACTACCAAAATAAATATAATGCTAGAATAGTTATCTATATAGTATTGATGATTTGAAATGGAGTTTTTTCCAAAAGTGATCGACCTTTTAAAAAAAAAAATTTATTTCACATCTGACCTTCATCAAAAAATTATTCCACATCTAACCTCGTTAACCAAGTCAACCGCCACATGGCGTAGAACTAAAAAACACAGTTTGAAATAGCGGTTCTTTGCCTTTAAAAAAAAAAAAAAATCTTTCTTATTTTTTTCTTGTATAATATATAATGATATATTAAAACTTTCTAAACTTGCCAAAGATGGGTGCCATTTTATTTTTTATTATATATATAAAAAAAATGACCGTTTGATTAGATAAATTGCTTATAAATTTTATGTTCACAAAAAATCACAGTTATCAAACGGTTGGTTTTTGAAAAAAAAAAATCAATTGGAAAAATTTTGACTGTTCGATTAGATAAATTATAGAACATATAATCAATTACATAATATATTTTAAAAAACTGACCGTTCGATTAGATAAATTGCTTACGATTTTTTGTTCACAAAAAATCTCAGATATCGAATGGTTAGTTTCTAAAAAGATCAACTGAAAAAAGTAGTGATATTTTAAACAACAAAAAAGTCACAAATTTTCTCAATTGATTTTTTCAAAAAAAACCATTTGATCACTGTGATTTTTTGTGAACATGAAATTCATAAACAATTTATCTTATCAAACGGTCAGTTTTTTAAAATATATTATGTAATTGATTATACGTTCTATAATTTATCCAATTGAACTGTCAAATTTTTTCAATTGATTTTTTTTTCAAAGCCAACTGTTTGATTACTGTGACTTATATACACGTATAAGTTAAGTTGAGGAGTCTAAGTAAAATTAATTAAGGACTTGTTTGAGAACCGGGATAATTCAGCTGAGCATTGTCCCAGAAAATTCTGTGATTCATGAAACTACCAAAATAAACATAATGCTAGAATAGTTATACATACATATATATATATATATATATATATATATATATATATATATATATATAGTATTGAAGATTTGAAATCACACCACAAGTTTGATGTGATTGATTCACCTTTTACATGGATATTCTAAATTTGGTGGAACAAAATGAAGGTCAGGGTCCATATATTCACGAGGCCAGTGCATGATTTTGTATCTCAATATATATAAACAAGCGAGGAGACATATGGAAGTGACTTAGAGCTGTAAGCATGGTCATGTCAGGATCGGATTTGAAAGTTGGTGAGGTGGGACGGAAGAGAAATTCAAGAGTCAACCAAGCTGCTGTTTTCATCATAACAACGGGTCACCTAGTTCTCCATTGATGTTCAAGAGTTGTAATCTATTGGTGCAGCTATGCACCTTTGTGTGCCATACTTCCAATTATCATAATTAATTAACCCCAAATTTTATTGATCAAGACCGTCAAATTTACTAGGTGCTCTATTGTCCATTGATATATGTATATTAGTAGTGATGTGGATGGTGCTGATCGACTGGTGCAAAAGAGCAAACGTCGCGAACAGTGCACTTGAATTGTGGGGCACAATGTACAGTATTTATACGTAGAGAATAAGCTAGGTATAGTAGAGACTTCTACAAGCCTCTTTGGTCTGGAGAATGATATATAATTGTGGAGGAACATCAACTTCCACCTGTTTTTCTAGAAGAAGAAAAAGTTCGATCATATGATGGGGTCCAACTACAATGCATGCTAAGAGATATTCTATATATATATCTATATATACACATATTCAGCAGCTTCTATTATAAGATACACCTTATGCAATTTTATATAAGGTGATCTCTAGCTATACGATCAAATGCAGATCATATAATGAAAAATTGATTGTCGGATATGATTAGATGAACTGCTTATGAATTTCAATATTCGCCAAACATTATACTGATCCAACGGTTAGTTTCTAAAAAATATCATAGTGAAAAATTGTGACTTTTTGGTTCTTTAAAATATCACCAATATTTCCCATTTAGGTTTTTCAAAAACTAACCGTTGGATCACAGTAATTTTTAGCGAATATGAAATTCATAAGTAGCTCATCTAATCCATCGGTCAGTTTTTCAAAAGATGATATGCATTTGGTCCACAAATTTGCGTAAGGTGCACCTTATAATAGAAACCCTCTATATAACTTTCTCTCTCAAAAAATTAAAAAATTAAGCCAGGTTGCAATGTCTATTGTTTTTTTTCAAAGCCCTTGAGGGGGGGTACTTGTGAATTGGTTTAGAAACATTTGTCTTAATTTGCTAATGTAAATACCTATTTGAGAGAGAGAAGGGGGGGGGGGGGGGGGGTTGAAGTTGAACCTTCCAAAGAATTTTAATCATCTACCATAAATAC
>JAESVK010000967.1:1389059-1407001 GCA_017140935.1 Hamamelis virginiana
TGGAGCTAGGAAGAACGACAAAAGAGCGAAATTAATTGCCAAATAGCCATTTTTTATACATAGGTTCTGTTTGTATTAACTTTATCTAAAATCATTTTTGGAGCTTAGAATTTTACTTGATTTAAGATCATATTTGTATTAGTTTTTCTTAAAATCACTTTTGGAGTTTAGAATTCAACTTGGTCTAAGAGATGAGATGATAATCACTTCTAAACGATTTACGAGATGATAGAATGATTAGTAAAATTTTCATACTGGAAGTAAGGAAAATTCCAATCGTCCTCCCTTTTTGTCCTCCCTAGTGCATCGATCGATCTAATCAACTTGGAATAACTATTTCGTGAAACCAACTGTTGGATTTGATGTTTCATTTATATTTATCATGAATGCAAAAAATCACATTGATCTGACAGTTGGTTTTTGCAATTTTGAAAAAAATTGTAAACAATAATGAAAAAATTATGAAAAAACATCACAGTTTATTTTTTGAAAAATTGACCATTGGATCAATGTGATTTTTTACATTCATGATAGTTGTTCTAAGTTTGCCAAATGCACTAGGGAGGACAAAAAAGGAGAACAAATAGAATTGTCCTAGAAGTAATTGTGGCAAAAGTTAGAGGCACCAACTTTGTAACAATTTCTTCTAGTATGAAAATTTTGACATGTGAAAACGTGGTTTTAAACATAATTTTAAAGAGATAAATAAAGAAATAGATCTCCAAAAGTAATTTTTTTTTAAAAAAAAAAAAAAAAATTAATGCATGCAAATGGACCTTAAGAGATGAAGCATTGATAATCATTTTTAGACAACTTGAAGGATAATAGGATGGTTGGCCAAAATTAAGGCCCTTTAACTTTTGTCACAATCACTTTTAGTATGAATATCTTGATATATGAACAAATGGTTAGGAAATAACGTACTATAAATAAATGTGTGCCGAGATAAATTGCCCCGAATTGAACTGGCTTTGGCCTCTGCTGGAGGATATATGTGTGTTCTTGATTTTGTTTCTTTCTATAAATCCGATCTTTGACCAAAAAAAAAAAGTAATTTTAGACAAAACTAATCCAAATTGCACTAAATATTGTTAAAGCAATTTGTGGGTATAAAACTCATAATTTTTGTGGTTTTTATCAAAGGACAAAGATTGATAATCAAGGGCGGAGGCATACAGCCCACCCCAAGTTTGGCCAAATTTTTTTTTTTTAGGTTTATTAGATCACCATTAAATGAATTTTAGTCCAAACCAGCCTAATATTTTAGCTCAAAGTACCAAATTCTTAATATTCTCATATCATCTCTCTCTTTAACCCTAACTGCCTCATTTGACATTCTTCTCTCCGTTCCTCTTTCTCGTCCTAACCCTAATCTCAAGAACCGTACGGTGCATATTTGATAGTATTTTTTTCTTTTATTTCTCTTTACACTAGTCTTTGTAATGCTTGAATAAATATTTTATTGTATTAGTCGAATCTTTATATAATTGTGTAGACATAAATTAAAAATTAATCATACTTTCATTAATTTATAATATTTTAGATATTTATTATTTAACCTAGTCCACCCCAATATTAAATTCTGGCTACGCCCCTACTGTTAATTCATTAAATATTAGTGGAAATTTATAAGCTAATGGAGGCGCGCTAGTTGTCAATAGATTTAAATGATAATAGGTAGAATTATTGGATGGTAGCTTGAAATTTGCATAGGACGATATTTCATGGTAGAAAGGTAAGTCGAGATGTGGTAGCTTAGGACTAGTACGTTCCGTGTACTTATGATCTGATTGAAAATTGGAGACGTAGAGATTTGGCAATCGGATTTTCCATCCTCACTCTTTTTCAATATGCCTTCAATTCCCTCTTATCAATATCTTGAATATTATTTCTTGGACGACGGTGTGTTGTGAAATTAGCCAAGACTAATCAATAGTAATCCCATTCAACGAAATACAGACTTTGACGTACGTACTCCACCTTTGGCTGATACATTTGCCTAGCTAACACAAAATTCTAGACTTCCGTACAAGTATAGAATTCCGAAAGCTCGCGTTTCTGATTCCCTGCAGGGACTAATTCACCCAAATCAGACAGTTGCTACTACTACAAGCACACCATGCAAAGCACAACTCTTTATCTTTGCCTTTTGAGTTGCTCCAACAATTCTTTCATTTTGTCTCTACGCAAAACTTATTTTCCAAAAATGCATATATAATTTCCTCGGACTTTTCCTTAATTTGGCAAAAGTCTCTTTGGAAAATAATATGCCCCACGTTCATATATATATATATATATATATACGGAGTATATAATGTGCCAAAACGAGGAAAACATGCATTTTTTTTTTCTTCATTGAAGACCAGTGTGTGGTGATCCATCATCTTCCTATATACCTTCTTCTAGCTGTTACTGCCACTCATCATCTTAGTTTCTGGCATTATATACTTTTAACTTTCGGGCTTTTCCAGCCAATGTAAACACGACACATTCCACTGAGACTTAAGAAACATGATATTCCACGGTTTGACAAGCATTTGTGTGTCATCATCGTGGATAAGTTTGAATAGTATTGGAGGGTTAGGATTTTAGTAATATCCATCAATTCGGGATTTATTAGGGCTGGCCCCTATGAGCAACCAGCCCAAGAGCCTATTTTTGGGAAAATATTATTTTGTGTGCCAGTTATATATAATTCTCTAGATATTTAGCACCATCACGGATTCTAAAAATTTGCTAAAATATGGGATCCCAATTACTCAAGATATCAATTTCCAACAATTCTATATCATCTGACACTTTAATCCAAAATTTAAAATCATCCTGACGTGTCGTGCTGGTTTAAATGATATGTGGAAAAAAAAAATGGAAACAGTTTAAGAGAAAAGACCTCACCATTCAAAACAGGACACATTAGAATAGTTTTTTAATTTCGAATTAAAGTTTATGTTGTTATAGTATTTTTCATCAATTTCAGACCTCTCAAAAGTTAGCCCAAAAACAGATTCTAACACACATACCAAAAATAGTAGCTAGTTACTTCAATATTTTATAGGAATTTTTTTTTTATTTTTTTATTTTTTGTAAATATATGCATTAAGACTCCATTTTAGAAGTTTAGATGGGCTTCTAAGATTTATTGGCCAGTCCTGCTTGTATATGAACACATATAAGAATATTGATACCTATTTATTTATACTAGGGAAAGTTATGGATAGAGATGAGTAATTACTGCATGGAAAAAGAATTGCATTTAACTTATTTAACTGAAATCATGTAATTTAATGATTTAAACTCTAAATAATTATTTGTGAAGTTAGAGCATCTCCAATGCAAAAGTCAAATTTGACGTCAAATTTGGCATTGTTTGATGCTATAAAGTCAAATTTGATATCAACTAGTGTCATTTGGGCTTAGAATTTGACATCAACTAGTACTTTTTGGAGTGCTAAATTTAACTTTGCATTGGAGATGCTCTTATTGAGTCAAATTTGGCCCAATAAAATATTAAAATTAATAGTATCATTTTAAACTCCAACTTATTTAATTTGATTGTTAAAGACGTACGGTCCTACCACCATCCCGATAGTCAAAATCCGTAATTTTAAGTACAACAGCAATGAAAAACATCAGAATCTTGAGTTATTACCAAGAAATACCCAAAACAAGCCTCGAGAGCCTTGACTCGATCTGTAAATTGGTTCCGTACGTGACTAAACTTTGGTGTCCTTAACGAAAACGGTCAATATCCGAGACAGAAACCCTTAAGTGTTGCAAATTTCTTCCATTACAAATCTGATCGTCCATTTTGGAGACTTTTCACCTCCTACAAACTCCTTCTATTCTTCCAAAGTCTCAGCTTCACAACCGCGTGCCGACCAAATCTCTCTCCCTCTCTCTTAGTCTCTTACACACATATATATTCACATACATATGTGTATTGACACTTAAAAACTCTGGTACTAGAACACTGAAATCAAGGAACCTGATTCTTCCATTCGAATCAAAGAATCCACTACTTCCACCACCCCAACCTCCGCCTCCAAAAAACACTTTAAAAGCCTTACAAAAGTAGCTAGCTAAAACCTCATAATTAAAAAAAAGAACAGAGCGTTTATGATAGAGAAAGAGTTCTAGACAGAGAGGGAGAGAGGAAAGAGAGGAGTTTCTAACCATGTCAACTACAGACCCTTGGCCTTCATCTAGATAACGAACACAAACCCCTTTCAGAAAACAGCCTTAAAAACATACCCTTTTAATCTCCTCTCTTCTCATTAAACAAACCATGAGAAAAACCAGAGGTTTCAGGCTTGGACGCAAGCTCGTGAAGGTCTTCAAATGGGTTCTATGGCGAAAGACAGACTCCAAAAGGTACAAAAGGTTAAACTCTTCAAATTGTACAAGCAAAGCCATGTCCAAACTCTGCAATTGGGGTCGTTCTCTGCAACGTGGAGCCAGGGCACTCTGTTTTTCAAAATCTGACCAGTCGACTTACATCCGGTTGGGTCATGACTCGGTTGAGACCAAACCGGAGGATATACCCAAGGGACACTTGGCGGTTTACGTGGGTCAGTCTGACGACGAGGCGCACCGGTTCTTGGTGCCGGTGTATTACTTCAATCACCCGCTGTTTGGGGAGTTGTTGAAGGAAGCTGAGAAGGTGTACGGGTTCAATCATCCGGGTGGGATCCAGATACCGTGTCGGATATCTGAATTTGAGAACGTGCAAACGAGGATCGCCGCCGGTGAGAAGTTCAGGCGTCGGCGGCGGAGTTGGAATGGTGTGCCTTGGTGATGATGATCGCCTGTGGAACCAGAATGATGGTGGTGGGATGATGGTCCCTGGACATGATACATGACCAGGAATTTTAATTGATGGTGGGTTTTTTTTTGTTTGTTATTCCAATAATCTATACTTGTTTCCACTATTTTTGTTAATACAAGGTGGAGAGATTTAGTTGCATAAATCATATATATATATATATATATTAAAAAATTATTTTAATTTTTTTGAAAATTTGATTTTCATATTGGAGAAGTGTACGTCTATGATATATATGTGAGAAGACAGAAATCTCGTTTAATAATAGAATTTTATTTTTTCTTTTTCTATTTTGACACCATTGGAAGGGGCCAATATTGCACCAAGTCTATGAGTAGAATGGGAATCAATTTCATATCTCAACTGTTGGAATGAATTATGGATTAAAGAATAAAGGTTCAATGTTATAACTTACATAAGCATATTCTAATATTTTGATTGGTTTTTTTCTTCAATTTTCTTTATCATAGAATTTATTCACCAAAGAAAATTGAAATTATGAATTCTAATCCTCTTCTAAAAATGAAATTAATCAATTAAGGGAAACTCGAAAAAGTCCACCTAAAGTGCATATTTTACTAATGCATCAACAGCTCAATTACAATGGCTAAAGACCTATATATAAAATAGTGAAGTGTTCTAATCAGTTAATGACGACTTAGATCTAAGTCAGTTAAGATTCATAGCCATTGGATCATCTTATAAATTGAGATTTTTTTAAGTGATGAGATGATACAATGGCCATAAGTGTTTAATTGACTAGATGATTACTATATATATATATATATATATATATATATTTCAAAAACTTGAGTTTTTTTGGCAAAAAAACCAACATCATCACATACCACAGCAATCTCATGTGAAGTTTCTTCTTTTCCTTCTTAATTTTGCCAAACCAGTTATAAATCTAGCTCCCTTCCTCATTCCTTATTACAATATATCCAAATGTTTCCATTTTCAGTACTTTTAACCCAAATTCCATTAACATTAATTTTATAAACAACAATTCTATATCACCCGACACTTAACCCGAAATAAAAAATCACTATGACGTGCCGCGATTTGAGTAGTATTTGAAAAAGATGAAAGCAGTTTGAGAGTTTGAGATGAGAGACCACACCACTATAAGTATGACACATCGGACTGATTTTTAATTTCGGATTAAAGTGTCTGGTGTTATAGTATTTTTCTTTTATAAAACGGGAGAAGAAGCAAATTCCATCTAATAATTGCAACATTTAACACTAAATCGAGCACACCATCTTATCACAACCTGACCCAATACTCTTTGAGACTGCTAGGAAGACCACAATCTTTTACTCAGGGCAACACCATAAAATAAGACTCCACTTTATAATGCTTGTGCTCTGCTTCTCTCCCATAATCTCATAAATTCTTTTGCATTGTAGAGTGAGAGAAGGCAAAACTGGAATAGAAATAGCAATGTTCTTCCAAGCTAGAGATCGAAGAAGAGTTAACAAGTCTCTCAAATAATTTTAATGATTAAAAGATATAATTAAAAATCAATCCATCTCATGTCATATCTTTTCTTATGATTGGTAAAATAAAAATTGAATAAGAGCTGACACCAAATCTGCTCCAATCAAACAAGTTAAGGCTGGTGATGATAGTTTGACATATAGCTCAAAGGATGCATTGGATTGGCGATTTGGGCCTCCTTTCACGGCTGCTGCTGGGGGGGGGGGGGGGCCGGGGTGGTACGTGGGTCAACTGATGATTTGCCTATTCATGACATGCGGGTGCATATATATATATATATATATAGATGCATATCTATTGTGATCATATATTATATTTACGGTACATACCGTATTTAATCATTATTATATAATTATATACTCTGTATATATAATCAAATTGCGCCATGACATATATATTAGGTTATGATCAGTACTCATAGTACAGGATCATGGCTACGGCCTAGGGGTCCATCAAAGAGGCTCTTTGCTTGTAGTTTATGTTTGTCGTCTTAATGATATTTTCATCTACTAATATAAATATCCCATGGGTTATGGCTGCAGGATGACATCCTTCTCTTGGCGAAAGAGGCTCTTGATTTCTAGGAAAATGCTATATATGATGTGACGGTTATTCCAAAAGTATCTTCTAAATGATGTGAGGATTGATCAAATCATTTCTCTTTTTTTATAAGAAGAAAGTCTCTAAAATTGGAACTCTATACTACGAAGTCCAATTTTATACCATGAGGTCTTTCATATTTTCAAATTCTTTTGTTTATTTATTATGTGTTAATCCATTTTTTAACCAGGCCATTAGATGGCCAGTAAATTGGTTTTAAATAAATTCTTTAATTCTAGTCAATGATAAATTCTAAGGAGTTTGTTGTCATCCGGATGGAAATAGATAGTAGTTGATGGGAATAGATAGTAGTTGAAGATGATCGAGCTTGAGTAGTTGAAGATGATTTAGCTTGTAAATGATGATCCAGCTTGAAGATGAAAATGATCCAACAACTAGTTGAAGCCAATTAGGAGACTACTATTTAGAAGTCTATAAATAAAGGGCTTGAAGACCAACAGACTCCTCCTCTCTCAACACACATCAACTCAACCGAAGAATTAGAGAGCACCCATCTCTTTTACCCTAACTTGGGGTATGGGAGATTCCTTTTGTCTTTGATGTTGCTTGGTCGTTGTGGCTCCGCATCGAAGGCTCCTTGATTTGAAGTACTTGTGGTTCGAGAGGTAGTTCGAATCTGTTCTTGAAGGAAAGTAGTGATTTTATTTCAAAGGGCTCGAGAGTAATTCGAGTCGTACCGACGAACATTTTATTTGTGTGGTGGTTAGTCACTAATAAAGTTTTCCTTTTATTTTTCACTTCACCTTCACATTCTTCTCCTTTCTCTATTTTATTTTATTTTTATGCTTGAAGTTTGTTTATAAATTGTTATGATTAATTGACTTGGCCTGTCTCCCTAAAAAGTCCTCTTAATTGAGGCATTCGAACCCCATCACTTGATTTGAATTTTAATATTTGATTCGAACCTCATCGATTCGATTCGAATTCCTAAAAGCGAAAAAAATTATCAACATTATGTTAAAAAGATTATTTTAGTGGTATAAAATACTCAAGTGAGGGATTTATGAATATGTAGTCCTTTTTTATTATATATAAAATCTTTACTTGTTAATAAATAAAGGCTGGTACTGATCTGGACTACGTCTTTTGGAACAAGATTTTTAAATTTATGGCGTTGTTGTTTTCAAACCACAAGCTTGGAAAAAGTTTAGTACACTACGACTCTTCTATTTCGATTCAATACATTTCAAATGGTTGAAAAAAAAAAAAAAAAGAGAGAGAGACATTAATGTTGAGTTTGACATGGCAATTTTTAAGTCGGCCTGATTGAGCTTAATTTATTACCTAGCTAGCTATTGATTCCTTAATCCTTCTACCTGGTGGACTAATTCAATCCTACATTAATTGATTGATAAACAACCCCATTTGATTTTTGAAATATAATTGGATGTAGACCCTATCTTCTACACTGCTTTGATTGCCATAAGGAAAAGGGCGTGTTTGGAAGGAGTCATTCTTAGGGGGTACGTAGTGGGGACCAAGCTAGTTTCAAGTGGCATGGATCCCAATTCCTCGAACCCCCCTTACATGCCCTTTCGATCAGTTTGGCCCCTAGGCAACTTGCCTCAATTGCAAGCCCACTGGAAGCAACCCAAAATTTTTTCAATTTTCGATTAATTTTGGTCAAATATATTTAAAGGAGAAAAGAAAAATCAATTGGTTGACATTTTGAAATCCTAGCCAAGTTTTCAAATTGAGAAGAAATAGAAAAAAATCTATGATATAGTTAAATAAATTACATAATCATAGACCCCGGCCCAAAGTTAGAAACCAGAAGGTACGTACACATAACACATGCGGAGTCACTGTCTTGGACATGCCCACTTGGGCACTTTAATGGCATCACAACGCATATATACTTTTGATGGGAGGGTTCATTAGTTGACCCTTCACTTGATCTTAAATTGGGATTGGGATTGGGTTTGGGTGGTGATTTTGGTCCCTCATTTTGGTGTGCGTGGACCGACTATATGCTAATTGTAACGATGCCTCTTTTATCTTTCTAAGGTTTCTTGAGACAGAGGTGGGAAATTGTTTTGATTCACGTACCAAAATGACTTCTTTGTCAATCCCCTACTTGCCCTCTGTGGGGAATATATTCCCTCTCTTTAGAAATTTTTTTGTTCTATATTTTGCATGCCCCGGATTCCATTGTATTCGAAACTTTTGGAATTTTCTTATACGGATTTCTCACTGATATAACCTTCACCCACCATATCTCCTTGCATTTGACAAAAGTAACTCCCACCCCCCATTTTATAAGCCTAAAGCCTAGCTCCCTAACACCCATCCAAACCCACAAGACCCTTGTTGCATTCGAACCACTGAATCCGCATCAGAACTTGACTCTAATACCACGTCACATATAGAATGAAATACAATCCAAAAGACTAGTCCAATCGGGTGAAGTTACTGCACCTACTTTATAAATTCAAAACTTTCTCCTATTCAATGGAGGACAAAAACCCATAACAAGATTCCACCCATATTTTTATTTCTTGTAACATAAGATTTAAATCAACATCAACCTTTTCATAAGGTCTTCCTTTTCATAATAGTTGCCAATTACCACTATACCAAAACAATTGTACTGCCTCAACACATGTTATTGAGACACATGTTATCAAAACCATAGAAAGGTGGGACAGTCTGCATCCTGTTACATATAATTTATGTATGGAATGACATTTTACCGTGGATGATAGTAATTGTCACCACCTAATCAAAACATAAATATAAACGTACTATCTAATCTAAAGAGGACCTACTAAGATAATGCATCTACTACCTAGCGCTAAACTTGAAAATGTAACCTCTTTTATCAGAGATTTAAGCACTGTAACCTTGGCTCAATGGATGCCATTGCATTGCGTTATGGCCACTGCAAGCAACTATGCAAGCTTCCTCCATTGCAGCCTGGGAGACTCCACTGTTGCAGATGTTGGCGAATGCCCGCATATGTTTCATGCCATATTGAGTCAGTGAGCCGCAATGGGATTCAAATAACCGAACCTGCAATTCGAAGGTCATTTATAAGCGATAAGAGTAATTAGCAATTATTAAAAATTAAGGGTGAGAAATGAAGAAAGCAAATTTGTTACCATGGATTTTAAGCATCGCCAGTCATCAACAATGGGCAAACTATGTGGTCTGACAGAACTGAGGATGAAAGAACTTTTTTCCGGTCCATATAGAAGAGTTCCAATCAATTCAACACTACCATCCAAGTGAACTCTGTGTATCATCGTTTCTGTGATCTGCTTGAGAATTTCACTCTTTCTTTCTGAATCATCTTTCGAAGTTTTGTACTGTGGGACAGAAAAACAATTTAGGACTTAGGATTGAGATGGAATAACTTTAGTCTCCAAGAAATGGCTCTGTTTGGATTTGGGAAAGAGTTAGGAAAGGAGAAAGAAAATGATAAAATTTGAAACATTTTTAAGGAATTTTTAGAATTTTCCTTTCTTTTCCCCCATGCTTTCCAAGATCCAAACAGAGCATAAATTTTACATTCCCCAATTGAATTCAAATCCCAATACCTGAACTGATTTCTATGAGAAGCAAGGCTCCTGGTAGAAGGAAAAAACCAGTTCCTTGACGAGAATTTACTGCCTATGAGTTTGTTGCAACACAAGTGTAATGCATAAATTCTATTTCTATAATTGTGGGAGGCTGCTTTTTAGTATATAGGCTAATTGCCCATGTCACACTTTCATTCATTAACTAACTTCCTCTTTATCGCAACGATGCATGCTTGATCCAATAGGACCAAATAACCACTCCCACCTTTCTTTATCGGGGGTATCGTTTTCTGTTTAAATCAAATGGTACCTAAAGTTTAGGAAGAAGTTGAGCTCTATAGCTCATAAGCAGCTAAATGAGGCCATTTTCAAGTACTTCAAGGACTCTATTAAGTTTGCAACCTTTGCAAAATGGCTTTAAGAAGCTAGAGCTCACCCAATGCCACAGGAATAGAAGATCTGCATCTCTCTGGTTAACAACTTCCATGCGGGTAGGAAGGCGAAGTTTGTTCAGAGGGAAGTTCACGCTGGCAGGATCAAAACCCTGATACAGATAAAGCCTCTCTGCTTTGATACTCTTATTCCCATATTCCATCACATGAGATCCAGCATTGTAAGTATTGAAATTGGAGGTGCGCTCCCTTACCTACACAAACAAAAGTTAAACTTTAACACCCATTTAAGTTAAGTCCAAATTCAATATCAAGGTCAAAAGTTACGAGATACAAATGCTCTGGCTGAAATCAAGATCCATATGATTCTGTAATCTTACCGCCTGATATTGGTCGCTTATTGTTTCCTTCTTCAGATTGTGGGTCTCGCTGCAAAATAAGTTAAAAGAGAGAATCAAAATGCAAAATTATGAGAGACGAAATACAGAAAATATAGGTTTTCAGCATTCAACTATTTTAACCAACAGAGGGATCATTTTCCAATCAATTGCTGCAACAAATGAATCATAAAGTTCCCCATGAAAACTGGTTCAGTCAGGGACTGGTGATGCAACAAAAGATTAAAATCCCAAATTATACTTGTATTTTTTCAAAGGAATGTATGTAACCCAATTATTCCCTTACTAATTTCAAATTTCTTTAATATATCAGTGGCTTCCTAGCATCTTAACAATGGTAATGAAATTCTCTGCCAAATTTTTGTTTTTAAATGGGCAACGATCGATACCTGTCCTCCATCCAAGCAACGCTATACAAATCCCCTAGGCAAGTTATGAATCCTGGAGGCGGAGGCGGTTCCATCCCTGGACAGTAAGTTCCCCAGCTGCTCTCTTCTGCATTTGATGCAGTTGTGACATAAATGTTTAAATCTTCAGGCATCATCCCTTGGAAAACACTCCCACTCTCACATGCTTCTATATATAAAACCTGCAATATGCCGCAATATATAATAAAGCTATATATGTATCTATTAAATGGATTCCAATTTCAATTTAGAACTTTTTACAATGCTAACAATACTTGTTATACCATCTCTTTGTAGGTGCCGGCTGCGTGCTTCTTCTTCAAAACCTCAATAAAATCACTGGCATAAAGATATGGCATATTTGGCATCCCTACAATCAAATCAATTGGAAAATCAGGAAGCTCTAAAACTGCTCCTTCTAATAATTTTTTAAAATTTTTAGGATGTTATTAAAAACTCACCAAGCACTCCAGGGCCTCCATGATCAGAGTAATATAAAAAGATCCTGTCATTGGGTTTGCTATCAATAACCTTCCCACTTCCACCTTTCACAGCACTTTTGTCGCCGAGAAGTACTGCATAAAGGTTCGCCGCAGTGACGTCGTTGCCGGTGTAATCCTACCAGGGTCAACCCATCAATATGGTAAGATCAATCATATGAACTGTGAAATTAATTGAGGAAAACGTCACTCTAATTCCCAGCTAAGTTGGTCCTTCTTGGGATGACAAAACAGAACTTTGCTACTTGCCCTCATGGCATGCCCTTGATATTAAACCCTAAGATAAAACTCATATCGCCTATGCTAGGAATTACTCAAATCAAAATTGCTTTTACAATTACTTCTAATTTGGAGGACAGTTGCCGCCAGAGCCAAGCATTAGTTCCCAATTATGCTAAATGCACTTTCCCTTTAAACAGCATATCCAAATATGCGGTTTCTTCACACATAATTGATCCCCTAACCGGGCCTATAATGGACCCAGATCCTTCAAATATAATACGGATGTGACATGCCCACTTGGCTAACCTGATGGGTCACAACAACAACTAATACTTTTGGCGGAACCCAAATTAAGGATCCCCAGCATATTGCGTTCAATCAAGTGGTTGCATGATAGCTTGCCACGTGGCAAATCATCATAAAAAAATTCGTAAACTCTAATGATGATGATAAATTAATAGTAATAATAATGGGATTTTGATGTGTATGAATATATATAATTATAAATTAATAATAATATATATATATATATATATATATATATATATATATATATATATTGTACCTTAGGCACACCAGAATAGACATCATCGCCTTGAGGATGGTTGATGATGACACCAGGTCTAGGATTAAAGTGATGCATGGCGATATCATCATACATAAACACCACTATATTCTCTTCCTTCAACCCTCCTTTCCTTAGCAACTGATACGCATGGCAAACATCCGCCTGTCTCACAACAAATCATAACCAACCCTTTCTCAGTCAACTCTCTAATTAATTATACCTACTTTTTTATATTTGTGTCTAGCTCACCTGGTGCCTGTAGTTCCCGAACCCGGATGAACCGGCCACAAGAACCGCCCACCTCGTGCCGACTTCTTCTCCGTCATCTCTCGGTTCAACCTTCTCCGTAGGCATCCGTATCATTGATTCCCACCGGTTCATCCGGGTAGCTCGACCGCCTTGTGTAGCTTCGAAAAGCAGGATCAAAAGTGGTAACAGACCCGAGAGTATAGAGTGATGAACCGCCATCGAAAATGAATCGGTTTAAATTAGAAACTATACCAGGGGAAAAGGAAAGGGAGAGAGAGATATGTATGGGATGAAGAAAGTGATATGAGAGTGTATATAGTGGGTGGTGAGCGGTGTGAGTGTGGCATGCAAAAGAGGAGAGTGACACGTATGGAAAAAAGGTTTGAGATTGGTGGGTCCATAGTTGTTAGAATGAGAGCATCTGGTTGTTTTAGCGAGATGATTTTAATTTCTATACTGCTTTTACCTTATTTTATGGTTTGGGAAAACAGGAAAAGCAATTTGCCCTCATGGATAGACTAGGGGCTAGGGATGTTAAAAATTGAAACGGCTGCCGAGAGTTTTGGCTGAGTAATCAAGAAGAAGCTTCCTGTTGACCTGCTGCTCACCACACAAGTTTGTGAAGTTCGGGACATAATTCACCAGTACTGGGACTAGAAAGCTCGTAAGGGTGTTAATAGAATTAATTAATTAATTAAAGTCCAATTGTATAAGTGTCTAATTAATTCTCTCCAATATATATATAAAAATTTCAGAATTTAAGGATTGAAATTTTATTTTATTTTTTTTGATACACAGCTATCTGGGCCAGCTTGTACACAGTAGACTAAATCCTACACTCCGAATAAGACTTTCGAAACAAGGCTTGCGCCTTGCGATCCGTGACTTCGGATATTAGTAGTTAGTGGAAGTCGAACCTAAGATCAAGGGACTTGACACGCCCTTAGTCTTATTTGTTGAAAAGATTGAAAATTTGAAAGATACCGTTCATATAAAATGATAAATTGTCTTTTTATCTATCTTAAAATCTAAGAAATGTGTTCAAGTAAGAGAGAGAGAGGGGGACCAAGGAGTGCATTGTTAATTATTCATCCTGCTAACATTGTCTATAGATGTTGAAAGCTAACATTGTCTATAGATGTTGGAAGCTGGCTCGGTGGTTGAGGTGATCATTGTAGTCCAAGTTGATGCTAGTGGGCAGGGGCGGAGCCACAGATACAGAAATGGGGGGCGATGGCTCCCCAACTTTTCAAAAATTGATATATTATAGGGATTTTTACAGAATTGGACCTTAAAGATAAAAAAATTATGTAAAAGGATCCGGCTAAAATATTTTTACCTTCATGAACATATGAGTATTTTTTTTGGATAAAAATACCCTTCCTAACGATTATAAAATTTGTAAAATATTCAGATTTTCTTCATAATCTCCACCCTGACACATAATCCCCACATATTGCATATAATTCTCAATCACCACATTATAATATAATCTCCAGATTTATACATAATCTCCAATCCCAATACGTCAACATCATACTTTTATGAGTCAAATCAGTTGACTTTAATGTCACATTGGTTAATTTTAATGTCATATCTATTAACTTTAATGTCAAATCAATAATATTAAATTAAGAAAAATGTAACATCAACTTTGATTTGATGGGTATTTAATTCTTTGTCTTTAATATGAGGATTGGGGATTATTCGGTACATTGGGGATTCTTTGATGCATTGGGGGCTGGGATTATATTGTATTCCGGAGATTATTAATTTACTTATGTGGGGATTGGGGATTTATTGCATTTACTGGGAATTATTCGTAAAACTGGGGATTATATGTAAAAAAAAAATTCAAAAATTTTACCGTGGGAATGGTTTAACCGTAAATAACTTAGGCTATTAAGGGTATTTTCGTCTTTTGAGGTTCATGAAGGTAAATATGTTTTAGCCGGGTCCATCATTTACGTAAATTTATTATCTTTGAGGTCCTTTTCTGTATATAAAAATTAAAAAATTGATTGTACGTTGTAGTATGATTTCAGGTCTAATGTCCTAGACCTAATGTTTTAATAATATTTATTTATTTATATGTGCTTATTATAATTGTTTGATCTAAATAAATATAATTTTTATTTGATTTGTAGATGGGAAAGTAATTTATAATTGATAAATTATTTTTAAAAAAATTATTAAAAAAAAAAAAGCATGAGAGTCAGTGGACGATTGAAATTTTTTTAAAAAAAAGTTAGCACCCTGTCACAAAATCCTGGCTCCTCCCAGCTAGTGGGTGTTGCGGGTGATAAAAGACGATGAAAGTGATATTAATTATGTTGTAATGTGTGTGTATATATATAACAAGAATGTATTATACCTTACTAGCTGGCTAACTAGATTGGTAAGCATGCATATAATTAGAAATTTTCAATAACTATACAAAAAGTTTATAATTGGGTATAGACTAACTTTAATTAGTTAAAGAAAAATATTATGCATCATTATAAGTTATCACTACAACTATCACTAAAAAAAAAAAGAGTAAATTATTTTATACTCTGTATGAGAATAGAAACCAATATTCTATTTTTAACACATTTATAAAGGCCTAATTATATCCCAAAGCACATGATTATATATAAATAAAAATGATTAATTTTGGCGTTCCTGATGTGCACATGTTGGATTACTAATGGACGGCTATGAGCAGTGCGGACTATTATTATTATATACATAAATTCATATATATTTTATAATTACTATTCCTTGAAAACTGGGTCTGCCAATTCTAATCTCTTTATGTTATATGATTTTTATGTAAATCAGTTTATAATTGGTTTGAAAAAAACTATTTTTATACCTTATTTTCTAAACAAGATTGAACTGATTTACAGAAAAAATGCATTTACCAAACAGTACTGAATAAAAACCAGACAGACTTATCCTCAGCTGGCCAGATTTTTAAGTTTGCCAAGCAACCCCTAAAGGTATTGGAAAGGTCCCTGGCTTGCAAGATTTCCCTCACTATGTATACTAGAAACATAAAATGAAAAATTTTAAAAACCTTAAATTAAAGATAAAATTCTTTATAGCAGAGGTTAAAGATAAGAAGAAGAAAAAAAAAAAAAAAAGGCATGCTATAGCACATACTAAATTTTTGAGTCCCTGATATAAGTTCGCGTAACTGCCCCAATAAAGTCCTCTACAAACAAGAACAGGGAAAAGAGGGGGAGACAAAGAGACAGAGTTAGGGGTTTATCCAAACCAAAGCAATAAGTAGAAACTATTTTTTCACACTTTTTCCGTCCTTCTTTCCTCCTAGTAGCTTCAACTGACCAAAAAACAAAAAAAAAAGATGAAATTTACCTACTTTCTTCTAATCCAATAAAGATCACCGAAGCAAAAGAGAAAAATAATAGAGTAACAAACCTTCTATTCTTCTAAACTCGGAATGAACACAAAGATAAAAGTGTCTCAGAGAAAAGGAAACATAAAAGAGGAAGGAGAACAAAGCAAATTAATACAAATTGCGAGAGAAGAAACGCACCTGAACAATAGAGAACAACCGAGCCACAAAAGCTACAAAAATAAAGCCAGGTAAAAGTTAGGGTTTGGGTTTTCAAAGCACAAATCAGAAAAATACCCCAAAGTAAAAGCAACAGAGAAAATCGTGAGACAGAAAAATCGTGAGAGAGAAGAAACGCACCTGAACAACGGAGAACAAATGAGCTACATAAGCTTCAAAAATAAAGCCAGGTGAGAGGATTAGGGTTTTCAAAGCACAAATCAAAAGAGTACTGAGATCAAAAGGCAAGATTTTTAGTTTTGAGGGAGAAATACAAATCGCCGTTAACATAGGAGCTCGACAATGGAGACCAACCTGCGTGCAAAGGACCGAAGATGGAGATACTTACTCCAAAAGGTAGGGTTTTTAATTTTGAGGGAGAGAGGATCAACAACAATTCGTTTGAGAGAGAGGAAAGCCTGAAACAAGCCATGTTGTTGCCGTAGAAATTCTGTGGCTGCAGCCCGTTTCAAAGTCTATTTTGCAGATAATGTCCCACGTGAAATGTCCAAAAAACCAACAAAATACAAACGATTCTATTTCCTGCAGAGGCAAAACGGGAAACTGAAATATCTTATTTCAGTTGAAACGGCGGCGAAACTGAATTACCAAAAAACCATCAAAAAATAAACCCCTCTTCCGCCCAAAAGCCTCCCACCAGGGGTAAAACGGGAAGCCGCGAATTGTCCATGAACAAAACATGGCGGACAGAAAAATCGTGAGAGAGAAGAAACGCACCTGAACAACGGAGAACAAATGAGCTACATAAGCTTCAAAAATAAAGCCAGGTGAGAGGATTAGGGTTTTCAAAGCACAAATCAAAAGAGTACTGAGATCAAAAGGCAAGATTTTTAGTTTTGAGGGAGAAATACAAATCGCCGTTAACATAGGAGCTCGACAATGGAGACCAACCTGCGTGCAAAGGACCGAAGATGGAGATACTTACTCCAAAAGGTAGGGTTTTCAATTTTGAGGGAGAGAGGATCAACAGCAATTCGTTTGAGAGAGAGGAAAGCCTGAAACAAGCCATGTTGTTGCCGTAGAAATTCTGCGGCTACAGCCCGTTTCAAAGTCTATTTTGCAGATAATGTCCCACGTGAAATGTCCAAAAGACCAAAAAAATACAAACGATTCTATTTCCTGCAGAGGCAAAACGGGAAACTGAAATATCTTATTT
>JAESVK010000967.1:1407011-1447078 GCA_017140935.1 Hamamelis virginiana
CTCTTTTATATATAGTAGATTATATACGTTAACTATATATATGTAAGAGTGTAAGAAGTCCAAGTGGCCCCCTCACCTTCTACCCTACACAAAAGCTTAAAAAGGTTAGTGAAAAAGCTTTTTATAGGGAAAGTAAATCTGTAAATGTCTCCTCCTACTATTTTTTTTTTTTTTTTTTTTTTTTTAAGAGTGGGACTATAGACAGCACACCTTTTACTAAAAGTAGCCCATTTTCTAAATACAACTCACTCATTTGTTATTTTTACTAAAGGCAGCACTATAAAAATTTAATTAATATACTCATTTACCTCTTTACTAAATACAACCCATTACATAACAGAAATACTATAAGCAACCCATAATATATCAACATTTATAAAATGACCATATTACCCCCAACATCATATTACCCCAACACCAAACCTAAAACACATTACCCCCAATACTCTCGTTTTAGGTTTGTTTGTATATTATTGGTAAACATTATATTTAGAATAAATTTGCTTCAAAACATGAAAAGTAGCATTTAATAACCATTATAGTATGATGGCGTTACAAAAAAAACTGTGTTCATGTTCGCATTCGGACTGATACATCTGAATATGAAGCTTTAGTATTAGGTAAGTTAGTGCCGAATATGAAGCTTTACTATTCAGCAATTACATATTCGACATTAGCTTTAGGAAGACTGCAAACTACATTCGATTTTTTGGAATAAAATATAGTGTTTCATATTTGGTATTAACTTACTGAATACTAAAGCTTAATATTCGGATTTACCAGTCCGAATGCGAACACAAACATAGATTATTTTTTTTCAATTTTTCGATCAAAACGGGGTTTTTTCGTAACACCATTATACGATAATGGTTATAAATTGCTACTTTTCATGTTTTGAAGTAAGTTTATTCCAAATATGATGTTTACCAATAATATATAAACAAACCTAAAACGAAAGTGTTTGGGGGAATATGTTTTAAGTTTAGTGTTAGGAATAATGGGTTGCAAATAAAATTGTGTCTAGTATTTAGACTTGAGACATTTATGGCATTTTAAAACTTTTGTTTCATATAGTAATTGATTGCCCAAAAAATTAGTAGGCTATAGTTAGAAAATGATAAAATAGACCCAATGAAAATTTTATATGGACTGCCTTTAATGAAATGGTATACTGTATATAATCCCACTTTTTTTTATTTACATATTATACCAAACAAAATTAAACACTTAAAGCCCATGAAAGGCCGCAAAACTTTCACACTAAAAATTGGCTGCCCCACTTTATTTATTTGTTTTTATATACCAAAAGAAGTAAATTTTGTTCACAAAAAGTCAAGAGCTCAAACTTTCACACGGCATCATGCTCGATGTGCGTCATGTTCATATTAAGCAAGTCTCATTCTGATGCTGAGCCCAGCTTGATGCGACCTTTCCAATGGGTCTCTTTGTACTTTTCCCATGGTTAATAAAGTTTTGTCATTTTAGCTAGTGGCAGCAGCTGTGCCACACTGCCACCGTCTCTGACATTTTACTTTGTATTGTTTCTTGGCTCAACAAATCATCCACAAATGGACGGCAGATATTTTCTGCCCCTTTCTGTCCATTTTGTTTTCTTTTTTTCTTTTTTTTTTAATTTTAGAAAATCACATTGGCTATGATCGAGCCCTAATCAAGAGAAGTAATCATGCCATGAATTTAGGATGGAAACATCACCATCAGTCATGCAATGATCCATCTTCTATTTCAGGCCATTAGCATGTTTTTTTGGTTTAGAACCAGCACTTTCTCCCAAAATACAATTAAGTTAACCTATTTAAAATTTGGCCATCAAGTATATTAACTTTAATGGAATTTTTTATTTCAAAATATTAAATAAATATGTAGCCAAAAATTATAAAAATGCATCAGAAATTTCCATGATGACAGATTCTTAGAAAAATAAAAGCATGCTTCTATTTAATAAATAACATATCAAATGAAAGGTTCAAACTTGGACCACCCTTGATTTATTTAAGTTTTAACAAATAACCATCATTTAATATGCTATTTGTTAAAACTAAAACAAGGTTATATTTTTTTAAGAATCTACATGGCGCATGTGAATTTTTAGTATATTTTCATAATTTTTGGCGTACCCATTTATTTATTGTGATTTATTTAAGATTTCTAAACAAAAATTCACAATAAATCATTAAGTGTTTTAAAATTAATAGGTTTCAGATATGTTATAGAACTTGATTTTATAGATTTTTAGAGACAAATATCACTGAAAACATGTTAGTAGTTTAAGAGAAAACTTAGATAGAAGTTTATAACAAAATTAGGCAAAAAATAATGAAATGTCACGTCATCAATTCCATTAGATTTCAACGGTAGTTGATGACAGTTAGACTTAATTACAAACAAGTAAAAATTAATAGACCTGATTGCAAATTTTTAAAGTAGGTGAACTTAATTACATTTTAGATGACAGTGTGTGTCACTAAATTATTTTTAACCCTATTAATTATTATTTTTTACTTCTCAATTCTCATTCATTCTTATATACCTACCTGATAGACACAATTTTTTCTAAAGAATTCGCCATGATATATATGTCTTGCTCATATCATTACTTGTACTGAAACTTACAAAATATAATATATTTTTTTTTGTGTTTTGTTTTTTCCATTTATTTATTGTTCTCAGTTTTAGGAGATACATATGATTCAGGATGGAAAGAAAAAAGATTATTGAAATAAATCTACACTTGCCCTAAAATAACCTGGCCCAATAGAGAAATTCCGATTCATTGGGCTTCTAAAATGCAGTATTTCATTAGTGATCCTTTCGGGACCTTGGCTTGACGTTTTTTGGGAAATTTCCAAACGAACAATTTCAACGGGGGACTGCAAATCTTTTTTTCTCTGTTCAAATCCGGGTGTCGTTTGATCAACAAAAGATTCAAAATTCCTTATTCATATATCCTTAATTATTTCGAAATATATAGTTATTTCAAACTACGTTAGAATCCGATCGAATAGGGATTATTAGAAAAAATGGGGATTCTCGTGGCCCTCACAGAAACAGTGCTTTACCCCTAGATGTCCGGTCCTCATCCCTATTGTTGTTTTAATTTTTTAATTAATTAAAATAATTTTTATAATTATAACAAGTTTTCTATTCTAATGGTGGAAACTCCTTCACCACTCATTTGATCATTTCCTGTGTCATCCCCAATGAGCATGATATTCTTTTCTCATTGATCTGGCAATATAATATCTTCATTTATTTACTAGAAAGGAAGATCTAACAAGCAGCTGGAGTAGCTCAGTTGGTTAGAGCGTGTGGCTGTTAACCACAAGGTCGAAGGTTCAACCCCTTCCTCTAGCGTTTCTTTTTATGATTCGTGTTAAATGGTTCGAACGTAACTCACCTTACTCTTTTTAAGAGACACTTTGTAATCCATAATTTGAGGCTTAATTTTTATATTTTTGTCCCAAAGTGAAGCTTAGACGAACTCTTGAGCTACACAACTATCCTCTTCTATTTCTAAAATTCACTTATTCTAAGGTTCAAAAATTTAATCTCATAATTTTTTATACTGCACATGATCTACACTGTTCATGTCGTTGAATTTATTAATCAAACTGTTTTAAAACTTGATCTATATTGTTTCTAATTGGGAGAACCTATCATTTGGACGGGAGACTCTGATACTAAATATGATCTATATTGTTCATGATTGGTGGAACCCATCATTTGGACGGTACGAATTATATTCAGCAAAAAGAACTAGAGAGTTGTATTAAGGTCTTGTTTGGATTAGCTTTGCCTAATAATACTTTTGGAACTCAAAATTCTATTTGATTTAAGAGATTAGAGTGATAACCACTTTTAAATAATTTGAGGGATGATAGGATGGTTAGAAATAATTTGGATATAACTTTAAAGAACTATGTGGAAAGATATTTTGATTTTAGACAAAAACTAGCAAGGAGGCCTTAATTGAATTCAATTCAACCCACTTAGAAGTGACTTGGGTTTGAGTTCAAGTCAAAGCCTCTAAAGTCATCCCTATAGGAACTTGAATTGTTGAAAGTCAAGTTTTCCTCAAGACTGTGTAAGAACTTAAATGGATTAAAAGATCCACTTCATTAAAATCAGCACCTTGGCAATATTGATGCTTTTGAAGCAGTTGCTGGGTGTGGTGCTTTTAATGCCAAATGTAAAAGCAAGCTAAAATCGAATGAAAAAACAATCTAAGATGCCCCTAGTCTAGGTCTCTAGGCAGCAAAGTCCCATTGCAGACTGTCCAGCTAAGGAGGAAAACCAAATGGAAAGAGAGAAAGCAGAATGAAGCTGAAATCATCACAAACAGAAAGTCATATGAGAACAAATGAGAGCTCCTGGTACCCAAATGAACGATTATTGACCAAAATTCTTGAGTAAATAGTATTAAATCCAAGACAAGGATTGAAGTTACACCTCAGATGGTCTACATGTGATTGATGAATTACAGCATTTTGTACTAAAATAGGGGGAAAAAAGAATCAGAACCTTTGAAGCTAGACTTCTCCACGACCCTCAAGCCAGAGATGGCCCCTATGCATTTGCAACCCAGCAGGTAATACAAGTTCTCTCTCTCCCTGCAAATTGCAAATGCACCCATCATGCCAGACCAGATTAACCACTCCACATTTATCTCCTTAGAAAGCTAAAAAACAACCCCATGTTGTCAGCAAGAAATTCTAGGGATGTAAACCAGAACAAATTATCACCCCAATAGATCTGTTATATGTGGAAGATAATCCCCTTATTTTGAAGGAACCAAAACTGGTATATAACTCCCGACCCCCAACTTCATCTCCCACAGGATGGTTATTTTCTCACAAAACTGGGGAAAAAAAATCGAAAAAATGAAAATTTCTCAGTATTTCCCCCTCCATGAGTACCACTTCAATTTCAATTGGAACCACAAAGGAGCAATTCCCAGAACCCCTCGAGTCAATCTTGGATCAAACACATCAAACTGTACCCTTCTCAGAGAATCCACGAGAACTTGTGCGGGAACAGCCGGTAAAAGCACGGGAAGGGCCTTGGCAGGTACTGTTCCGGCTAATTCACGAGCCTTCTGCAAATGGACATTAGCTACGGATGCCATCTCAAAAACCGCATCACACATGCCCTCACGAGAATCCATGTGGATCTCTGATCGACCTCCCTGCTTAACCAACAACCCATGATTGGCAGCAACTTTGGTTGGTATATAAGAAAACTGATGATCGCGGCTAGCATGGTATGGCAGCGACCTAAGCAGCAAGAGAAGCCCACTTGCCTTGCCAATATGTGATGCCACATGATCAGCTGCAGTGGACCTGATACCGCCAGCTTGAAGTGTCATGTACAGCATAGTTGATACGGTGTCCTCAGCATATCGCTCCAACTCTTCAATAGTTTCAGGTATGTCAGTTACCTCTCTTCTTGCATCATTGATCCGAGCTTCAATGGATCGTTTCAGCCAGACCTTGCTAATTTTATTCTCAGAAATCACTGACGAGAGGGCCTGAGCAATTGGATGCTCAATTAACTTGTTGGCAAAGATTTTGTCTATGGCTTCTTGCCACCAGAGGAGGCGCATAAGGCCAATCTTAGGATCAGAGGCAACATCCATAGCTCTGGCTGTTTCCACATTGAAGGCACGGAGTGCAAATGCAGCCTTCCGCATCTTCGGTGGGAGTTCAAGAAGGCAGAGGTAGTGATGGTAATCATAATTTCGTACTTGTTGAACACAATAGGAGAGAGCCGCCCGTATGCCACTAGATGTGGAAGCACCATTCATCAATCCCAGTTAAGATTATGCCTGTATAAGCATAAAATTGTAAATGAGATTGAATCATATGCTACAATAACAAGGACAACAAACATAAAGAGGTTAAAACACGATTAAAATTAAGATGCAAAAATGAACTTACAAATACATTCACAATCTCACAAAAGAAGCCCCAAACCTCTATTCAATACATTCACAAGCTCCAATTTCGCACATAATAAATTAAGGAAAAGGGAAAAACAGTCACCTTTGTTCAGCCGAGGCCCCTCCTCGGATTCGCCCTAGATGAGAGAGGAAGAGATAGAAAGATGAAGAGATAAAAAGAGAGAGAAAGATCCCTTTCAGTCTAACCTTAGAAAAGAGAGGACAACAGAAAAAGAGGATTGGATGAAAGAAAGAGGAGAGAACAAAGTTAGAGAAGAGAGAGAGAAATGTGGCTTGAGCCCCCTTTAAATTTTATGTATTTATAGATTGACCCCAATAATATTTAAATTAACACTCAAACCCCATTTTTTGAAAGAAAAATACAATTAAATCCCACCATATCCCTCAAGTATCTGTACTTGGGATACGTACGGAACTTATCTGTAAACATTTTTTTGGGGATACATACGGAACATATCTAATCCCCACATATCCAAAGCGTACCTATATCTGATTCGGATATAAAATGAATATGGTGGGGGGTTTGAGGTTTCCATGTTTTATAGTCTATAGCTATAAGTAAATCATATCGATGACAAAAATAAAGAGATGGAAGACCCCACTTTGACTCACTTGAGAAATATCTCTCAACTATCAAGAATTACTCCTGCTTAGTTACCTTAGTTGTTTGGTTTGTCCCATGAATGCTGTAATGGTTTTTCTTTCCTGATAATAAACAAAAGCAAGGGACAAAACAAAGGATGCTAGGAAAGATAAGGTAAAAGTATTCATGTCCATGTAATTTTCATTTATAGGGTTCTTTGACAATAGCCCAGTAAACTCATCTGCACTCTTATGCATGCCAAAACAAAAACAAAAGACAAAAGCCTAATAAGATGGCACTCACTGTACAAGGAATGCCAGGGTGCTCAGGCACCCAACTAGGCAAACAGTAGACAAAGTGTCAAGTACTAATAGGAAACACCTGACTGCGTTGCAGTGTTATAATTTCTAATATTTTCTACGGACTGCTTCCTACTTTTCTCAATGGTTATACAATGCACAAGTATTATGTGGGAGGTTTCCCAAACACAATTATTTTACTATAAATTGATTCTTTTATGGGATAAGAATTAGGGTTATTCAACATAAGGATGACACATCCACAAGAAATGAAAAAAGAAAAAAAGAAAAAAAAAAAAGCACACTCAGGAAAAAAAATAAAAATAAAGAGGTCAAGGACGAGGAAGACCCTTATTATGATGTGACAAACTCCTATCCACACATAAATGCAATGTGAACCACAGGCATCAAGATTCTAACCAAAAATCAACTTTTGGCTTTGGTAAAAACTTACAGTGCACGGAAAATGCAGACATTTCACATAAGTTCAGGCGATTAAAATCCAGCTCAGCAGCAAGCCGTATCCATTACAACTGTACTTAAAATTTTTTATGACCTAAACTAAGTGGATCCTACAGCTACCTATTGAATCACTCTTACATGTGTTTTCTGCGAACATGCTTTGTTTGAACTACCCCAGTACAGACTAAAGATCCTCAAAGGTTAGCTATATGCCCATACATTTTAAAATTGTGGCTAAAGATCCTCAAAAACCTTCTCCAATGGTTTAGCTTTTTGGCCATCTAAAAAATACCTTTGCTAAAAGTTGAGCCAAATTTAGCTCCAACTTTTAGTTTAGCTATTTTTGTGTCGAACTCACACAAAAATGCCTTGAGACTTATACATGGTTGCAAGGGAAGAGAGAGATAGAGAGAAAGAGCCAAAAAATTGGCTTTCTCCATTGGAGTAACTCTAGCCAAATGCCTAGCCATTTTCACTGTAACAAGCCAAAAAATGGATTTGGCTGACCAAAAATGGCTTTTACCATTGGAGATGCTCTAACAAACATTTTGTGATCTTCACTTTATCTGCTTGTAGCTTTAAATTATATGATTGCAATATTCAGGACATCTTATTTTCAATAATGAAAGCATGCCTCCAACATATTCCAATAAATTTATGATCTTGACTTTCTTTGCACCATCCATCTAAGATATCTTGAGTATATCAACAGTATCTTTGTCTATCTCGAGACAAATAAAGACCCATTGGAATCTGAGAAACCTCAATTACAAGAAAAGAAAAAAATGTGAAGATCTAAGATTACCAAAAAGCAACTGTTGTATGGTAGCAAAGATTGCATGGTTTATTTCTCTTCTTTTTTCTCATATAAGAAAATCCACCCTCATATACAGTACCATAAAAAATGACAGAAGATGATAGTTTGATAAAAAAGAGATGCATCGAACTTATCTTCAAGAAAATCAAGACAAAGTAATTGGGAGCTTAGTCAAGAAAACCAGGCTCATAGAGATTACTTATGGCATAAAATGAATTATGTAAGGGGCAAAACATGAGAGGGACAGAGATCATCAATAAAGCCAAGAGAGTGCTGCTTGAATGAACACTTGTTCAACAATTAAACCACGAAAAAAAATTATATATATAATAAAAACAAATATAAAGCACTTTGTGCATCTAACTGACAAACTGCCCATCCTTAAGTCATAGCAAGTGAAAGGATGGGCTCAATGTCTATCCGAAGTCCAACCATTCTTGCAGGGCAAAGCCCCTGGTCACAAGGCAGGCATTACATATGTCAATGCTACCATTAGTTTCCCATTAATTGTACAGCCATCTACAACCTATATAATCCATAATTGCCTTTCAGCAGAATAAGCATCCAAATGTCATTCCATACCTAGGCATTAAACTCTGTCATCACGTCTCTTCGTTAGGCAATTCTAAAACCTGAGAAATAAGTGGGTTCAACTTCTTCATTGATAATGACTAAGAGCAATTAAAGGATAATTAGCAGCAATCAAAACCCATGTATTCCTAGAACCATCTTGCAACCTGATTATCATATGTAATAAGCTCAAGAGGTGGTGGAAGTGGAGGTTGAGGCGAAGGTAGCGGGGAAGGTGATGATTGTGGTGACATTAGAATTAGTTGACCAGCTTGGTGATACATTAGTGTGGCCTGACTATGAAACATAGTCAGGTGATGAAGCACATGAACATGGTCCAGCTAAAAAGCCTTTACTCTTTAGTAGAGACCGTGAGTGGGTGTTGAACAGATTGATAGCCAAGGAACCAGAACTCCTGAGGGTGGGAAACATGCATAATGGGGAGTTTTAGTAACAAAGGGAATGGTGCTCCTTATAATGACATTTTGTCCCATAAATATAGACGATACGAGGATCAAAGCTCCTTGTGAACTTGGCTACAGCAACAAAATCAGTGAACTCAAAAGCTAATTTGTTAGAATTATAAGGTCTTAGGTGTAGAACACGTGCTCACCCAGAAAATACCGTTAGCATTAACAAGAGGTGCTAACATTCTTTTGGGAAATTAATCGAACAAGCAGAAGGCGATCTGTTGGGCTTTTATAGAATCACAATCACAACATAAGGCACAATTGAAACACGTAATATAAAGACGCAAATCAATAACTAGGTACTCAGAGTGAATAAATCACATAATTAAAGATGACCCATGAAAGAGCTTCAGAGATAACCACTGAAACGAAATCTTACCAGTAGATAGAGATGAGTTTCGTAGTCGAAGAAGCAAGCTCAAATGGGATCGGTCTTCAGTTTCTATGCCCTAAAAAACAGATGTTTTTTTTGTCACAGACAGACACAATTATATTGATATAGTTTTTTTTGTTTTTTTGTTTTTTTTTGGCCTTTTGTTTTTAATAATGGTATTTTGATGTTATATGGGTGATGCCGAATTTGGGGGTTTTACTGAGAAGTAGAAAAAAAAAATTCTATATTGCAATAGAACCAGAGAAGAAGATGAAAAAGAAGAAGAATCTCTGTTACTACAGAACCAGAGAAGAAGAAGAAGATGAAAAATAAGAAGAAAGGGAAGGAGGAGAAGGAGAAGAAAAGGACTGTACCAGGCCGCTGGAGTCGCTGGAGCAGCCGGTGCATTGTCGCCCTTCGCTGCCGGTGCGTCGTCGCCCTTCCCCGCCGGTGTCTTCCCCCCTCCCCTGCAACGTCTTCCTTTTTTTTTTTTTTTTGTTTTAGCCCCCCTTCCTTTTTTTTTTTTTTTTCAAAGAAATTTTTTTTTTTTTTTTTTTTAAATATATACCTGTGCTGCTGTGCATATATTAATGCTTTTATATTTATATTTATATTTATATTTATTGGTAGTAGAAATGGTTATATATAGGCGTGTGCGCGGGTCGGGTGAGAGCGAGTGGAGTGTAAAATCGCCAATCAATCCGTCCTTGGTGGATGACTAATTCTTCCACCCGCCAACCAACCCGTCTACCTCAATAACTGGCAAATTGATTAAATATATGGCGAGTTGGGTAGATTGAGCGGGTGAAACATTACTATTTTTGTTTTATAAACACATAAAATTCTTAAAACCTTTTTAACAAGCAAAAACACCTCAAATTTGCATCTAACGATACAATATTGTGTTATTTAGTAATTAAACTATAATCCAAACAATTCTTTCAATAATAATAAACTAAAATGCCAAAATAAATTGCCCTACAACAATAGAAGCTATTAACTAGATACATAATAATAAAGGTTCATTATTATTAAAAAATCTTACAAACTAACATATGGTTTCACATTCAAAATTGAAAGGATATCAAACCAAATAAGTGCATATTCAAACTGTCATAATAAATATCTCTAAAGAAATAAAAAACACTAACTTGCAAGCATATCCAATTAAGGGAAAATATAATGTAGTATTGAAATTTATTTTATATAAATGTATTATTTATTTATATATAATTATTTGGTGGGTGGGGGCGGGTTGTCACATCTATACCCGCCAACCGACCCAACCCGCCAAAAATTTATCAAATCCACCCAACCCTGCCCGCCTAACCATTGTAACCACCGTCTGCGGGTGGGGTCGGGTCCGGCGGGTTGGGTGGGTTTTTGCACACCCCTAATTATATATATATGGGTCAAGTTCCCTTTACACCCTATTTTGACACCTATCTTTACTCCTTGTTTTCAAATACTTTTGTAGGTAAAATATTTTGAGAAATCGACCGTTAGATTAGATACTTATCTTATGTTTGTCATGTATGAAAAAAATCGAAGTGATCCAACGGTTAGTTTTTTAAAAATATCATTTTGAAGAACTATTTTTTTTTATTAATTAAAAACATAACAATTTTTTATACTGATATTTCTTAAAATCTAACCCGTTGAATCATTATGATTTTTGGCATACATGACATGCGTAAGAAAGGTATTGAATCCAACGGTCAGTTCGTCAAAATATTTATCTTAGGTAATGTTTTGAAAATGAGTGTAAACATAGGTGTCAAAATATGGTGTAAGGAGAACGCGGCCATATATATATATATATATATATATATATATATATAAGGTATTTTTGGAAAAATGACCATATCAAGAATGATATTTCTTATTCGCCCAAACAAAGTGGCATGAAATGTAGTGACAATCTTATTAACAATTTCCAATACACCAAACTCAAATGTGGGTTTAACATTCCACATTCTCATTCCCAAGTAATTACATTCACTTGCAATGTGATTCCAAGAATGACAACCAAACACTACTTTAGCGTGGCATTAGAGAAAGTTACTACACGTATGAACCAATGAACTGTTTGTCGTATGGTATTCTCTATTCAGTAGGGTGTTCAAGAACTGAACGGGACCGATTGAACCGACCAAAACCAAACCAAACCGCCTTATTTGGTTTATTTTAATAAATGCCACGGTCCCTAATGGTTTTCATTTTCCTCAAATCGAGATTATTGGTTTGGTTCATAAAATGAGGGGTTAATTACATTTTACCCACCTGTGGTTTGCCTCTAATTCGATTTACCCACTCGTAGTTTCATTTTTCACACTTTACCCACCTGTGATTCCCTCCGTTACTCCTCCGTATCTCACCTCCACTATGGACGTTACACTAACACAAAAACTCAAAAAAACATAACCTCAAACGGATCAAACACCCCTCATTCCCAAGAACACACTGCTATCCAACGATCTCACCAAACGAAGAGCACAATGCAATGTGCTTGAGATAATGGACTGAGAAACCTAGGGTTTTGATCGTGCAAGCAAGCCGAGGAAGAAGGAGACACAGTGTTCAGATTGTGAGCTGTCGCGAATAGGTAGATCCTTTTAATTTTTTGAAACCTAGGGTTTTAAAATTCTTTTTCGAAATTGGGTTTTTGTTTGCTATGTCTTCATCAACTGGCAATGGGTCTACTGGACCATAGGATTAGGCTTCCTTCATCAATGTAGGGCTCTATTGATTATTGTTTTTCATGATTTTGCATTACTATTGATTATTGCTTTTCTACTTTCCCTTTCCATGGGTTTGTCTCCCAAAAACAGAACAAAAACTTTTAATAATATTGTCTGTTTCTGTGTTGTGCTTTGTGTGGACCACAGAAACAGACAATATTATTAAAGAGAAATTGGGTATGTATAATGTGGTCATGTGGTCCACACAAAGCACATTATACATACAATATTATTGAAAGAGAAATTTGATTGCCTAATAAAGCAATAATCTATTATAGATTATACTTTTCCACATGCAAGCCCATCTCATACTTTATTCTGTTGTATTTTATGTGCAGATGGCTGACTTGAGATTCAATTTTGAGATTCATCATGGTGGTCAGTATGTGTGGAACCCAGATTTTGTATATTTAAGAGGTAGTACTTCTTTTATTGATAAGGTTGACCCAGATAGACTTAGTTATTTTGAAATACAAGATATGTGTTGTACTTTGGGGGCAAATAGTACATGTAGATTTCTTTATCTTATTCCTGGAGGTAATTTGGAGCAATGGTTAAGGCATATAAATGAAGATGATGATGTAGTTTATATGTGTGAGATTCATGCTGCATGGCCTACAGATAAGATAACACTATATGTTGATGATGGTGAGGAGCCACTTGCAATTGTTCAGGAAGTGGTAAATGATGATGATGTGCATGAGATGCATGAGGGAGGTAGTGTAGATACTGAAGGAGGTGGTGGAGAAGATTTTGATTGGTTGGAGGAAGGGTTTGAAGGGCCGGATTTTGATGATGATGTATTTGGAAATGTAGATGATGGGCCATCTACACATGATGGAGTTAGTGGCAGTGCAGCAACCCCACATAGGCCCTCTGAGGGAGATAATGTCAATGCAGCCCCACATATGCCATCTGAGGGAGATAATGTCAATGCAGCCCCACATATGCCCTCTGAGGGAGATTCTCCAGCTAACAATGACCCACCTCTTGAAGATGACTTGGAAAGTCTAGTAGATTCTGATGATGATCAGCCAGCAACTGCTGCAAAAGAACCTGTGTTTAATGTCCAAACTGACATGAGAAAACCAGTGTTACAGAAAGGAATGAAGTTTCCAAACTCTAAGGCATTTAGGGAGGCATTTAGGGAATATGCTATAAAGAAGCCAGTAGATATCAAGTTCAAGCTGAATGAGAAGAAGAAGATATCAGTTTATTGCATAAATGAATGTGGATGGAGGTGTTATGCATCTCAACTACCTGGGGAGTTGACATTCCAAATAAAAACATTCTATTCAGAGTGCACCTGCCTTAGATCCTTCAAACACAGCCAAGTGACTTCAAGTTATGTTGCAAAGAAGTTTATGCAGGAGTTTGACAAAAATCCCAATTGGAAAGTGGCTGGTGCTCAACATCATGTGAAGCAATCACTTGCAGTAGATATAAGTTACAGTCAAGTGTATAGGGCAAAAAGGAAAGCTACTGACTTGATCACTGGGGATGAACAGCTGTAATATGGGAAGCTTAGGGATTATGCAAAGATGATAAGATTGAATGATAAAGGAAGTAGGGTTATTTTGCAAACTGAAATGGAAGATGAAAATGCACAGCCCAAATTTAAGAGAATGTATATAAGGTATAATGCACAAAAAGTTGGTTTTTTGGGAGGTTGTAGACCAATCATTGGTTTAGATGGGTGCCACTTGAAAGGGAGATTTGGAGGGCAAATACTTGCTGCCACAGCTAGAGATGCAAATGATAACATTTTCCCAGTTGCATTTGTTGTTGTTGAGCAAGAGAACAAAGATTCATGGGTATGGTTTTTGCAGCAGTTTTCAGATGACATTGGAAATCCAGAACAACTTAATCTAGTCTTTATCACTGATAGACAAAATGTATGAACTACAATTGTACTAACATATGTAACCCACATATTTAAAGTTTAATAATGCATGCCTCAGTTCATTTCAACATGTTTAACTAACATATTTACTTGATCTGTTTTGTATATGAATTAGGGCCTTATACCTGCACTTGAGATGTTGTTCCCAACTTGTGAGCATAGATATTGTATGAAGCATATCTATGATAATTTTAAAGTGTATCATAAGGGCTTGGAGTTGAAGGATGCACTGTGGAGATGTGCTGGAGCCACAACAACCAGGGAGTTTGAGAGAAGAATGTAGGAATTGAAGGATTTGGATGCAAAGGCGTGGTAGTATCTTGCTGATATCAACCCTGCACAATGGTCTAAGTCTCACTTTAGTAGTAGAGCTTTGTGTGATTGTTTAGCTAATAACTTGAGTGAGTCTTTTAATGACATGATCTTGGATACTAGGGATAAGCCAATTTTAGCAATGTTGGAGTGGATCAGAGTTAGGCTCATGACCAAACTATACAAAAAGCAGAAAGGTATAGCAAAATACACTGGAAAAGGTTTGTCCTAATATTCAAGACAAATTAGAGATGTTAAAACAAGAATCTATACCTTTCAGTGCTACTCCATCAAGCAGGTTCATGTATGAGGTTGATAATGTTCGTGAGAGATATGTGGTTGACTTGGTTAGGAAAGCATGCAGCTGTAGGCTTTGGGATTTGACAGGACTTCCTTGCAAACATGGGATCGCTGCAATTGTTAAGAACCTGGGAAAGTGGAGGACTATGTGCATCCTTGTTACTTGAAAGAGACATATGTTGAAACTTACAAAGAGATAATACAACCAATGCCTGGCCAGTCTGAGTGGGTTGAGACTAACCAACCTGCTCATGTTGCTCCTCATGTGTTTAAACCACCTGGCAGACCATCAAAGCAAAGAAAAAGAGATCCTGAAGAGCCAAGGAACCCCTATAGAGTTTCTAGGATCAACAAGACAATCAAGTGTGGGAAGTGCCAGAAAGAATGACATAATGCAAGAAGGTGCAAGGCAGACATCACTAGTGAAACTCCATGGCAGAAAAGAGATAGACTTGCTAAATCAAAAGCTGTAAGTCTTTCCATGCTTTGAACTATAGTCATTTCCTCATATATTTCATGTGTATGTAAATTGTACAACCCTATTTGTAGGCACAATGCAGTAGATCTAGAACAACAAAGCAGACTACAACACCTCAAACTGCATCTCAGCCACCAAGTACTAGATCTCAGCCTGCATACAGAGGTTTTGGTCAAACTGCATCTCAACCTGCACTAAACAATAGATCTGAGGCGGCAACTCAACCTCCAACTGTATCTAGGGCCAAATGGTTCTCTTCATCCTCACAACCAAGTGCATCTGGTGGTGGTGCTGCTGCAGCTAGGGGATTTACAGGCAGAAATTTTGGTGTATCAAGGCCAATAAAGTTTCAACCAGTTGGTGGAAAGGGCAAGAAGGCTGCTGGCAAGGGCACAAAAAGCAGTAAATGAAGATGGAAGATGTTAAAGTTTCAACCACTTTTTTTGTTATAGTTCCCACACTTAATGTAAATTGTATTTAAATTGGTCAAGTGTCAAAAACAATATTGGCAATTTTGGTTGGCAATATATGTCTGCATGTGACATAGAGTCACAATGGTTGTCTTCACTTTGGGCATTTTTTGACAGTTTTCAGGATTTTATTAATGTTAATGTGCATTTTTGGTGGATTTGCTTGTCTTTGCTTTTGGTGGATTTGCTTGTCTTGTGCTTTTGGTAGATTTACACAGGTGTATGTATTGACACAGCAAATCATGTGTATGTCATGACCATATGGATCCATTTATGGGCAAGAAGTAAAAACAATAAATAAAACTACAGAACATTTGCACAAAAACAATAAATAAACTACAGAACATTTACACAAAAACAGCACTTTATATTTCAAGAGATGGATACAATAATCAAGGACTTAATTCAATTTACCCAACCACATTTCAACAAGCCCCCAAGCATCATGGCAGATTAAGGGTCCTCACCCTTACATTGTTGTTCATTGAGGCAAAACACAACAATAACATTACAAAAATGAAAAATAACCATGACAAAACTAGTGCCAGCTTGTACAATCTTTCACTCTCTCTAATCCTCTTCAGTTCCTCCCTAGCTTCTACATAAAGCTCATGAGCTTCTCTTTCCCTCTGGTTAGATCTTTCTTCCATTTCCCTACTTCTCATTTCTCTCTTATTTGCAAGCTGCAGTTCATTCTCAAGCATACTTATCATTTCACGGACAAGTGGGGCAGTTTCACTCCAACAAGTTTTTTTATCCACCCACTGAAAGAAGCCACATTTGGGACCAACCTGATCATTACAATTACAACAATTAATTTCACAGTTCACAATTAATCACAACTAATAATTCAATTCAATTCAAATGAAATACACCAATGGAATTGTTTCTTACATTAAATTGACTACAACCGAGGAATCTTCTTTAGCTACCAGATTTTCAACTTGTTCGTACGGCACAATTCTCATGGGTACATAAATGGTCATCTAAGGCACGGTAGAAACCACTAGTTGTAGATCCATTGCCAATTGATGAAGACATGGCAAGCAAAAACCCAATTTCGAAAAAGAATTTTAAAACCCTAGGTTTCAGAAAATTAAAAGGATCTACCTATTCGCGACAGCTCACAATCTGAACACTGTGTCTCCTTCTTCCTCGGCTTGCTTGCACGATCAAAACCCTAGGTTTCTCAGTCCATTATCTCAAGCACATTGCATTGTGCTCTTCGTTTGGTGAGATCGTTGGATAGCAGTGTGTTCTTGGGAGTGAGGGGTGTTTGATCCGTTTGAGGTTATGTTTTTTTGAGTTTTTGTATTAGAGTAACGTCCGTAGTGGAGGTGGGTTACGGAGGAGTAACGGAGGGAATCACAGGTGGGTAAAGTGTGAAAAATAAAACCACGGGTGGGTAAATCGAATTAGAGGCAAACCACAGGTGGGTAAAATGTAATTAACCCTAAAATGAGGGTATAGACCGACCAAACCGGCCGATGTACACTCCTACTATTTGCATAATGCATGCTCGTTTGATTGTAGTTGTATGAACTAGCCCAATTGGAACTTATTTTGGAAATTGGTACTTGGTAGTGTTAATTACTTCATGCATAACAGGTTTTTGTTTGAAAATTGCTAGTAGTTAATTTTGGGTACTTAATGCATAACAAGTTTCAATTGCTAGTAGTTGATTTTGGGTGACACAATTTTCAAATTACTTCATGCATAACACGTTCCGCATTGCTAGTAGTTGAAAAGATAGATAACATAGGAGTTGGCAGTGACACAAATTTTTTATTTTTTTTTTCCAAATTAGCGTCTATCAAAACAGATGGTAGACCGACCGAACCAAGTCGAAAAAATCCCCTATTTTGGTTGGTTATCATGAGTGCCACGGTCCCTAATGATTTTCATTTTCCTCAAACCGAGGTGATTGGTTTGGTTCATATAATGAGGGTATAGACCGACCAAACCGGTTGATGTACACCCCTACTATTCAGCTAGGGCCAACAGGCATCTCTCCCCTGCCATTTGCACGAAGCGAGGGATAGATAATGGCTTTTTTTCCATGATTAGATGTAGAATGGAGAATTTGGCCATAACTCCCAATTAAAAAAGATTTCAAGTGAAAAGTCCAATTGCTACCTTTAAAACAAAAATATCCCTACCTTGCATTATTCCTCTTCACACTTATCTCATTATTTCATTTTGTTTTACTTAGAAATAGGAGAGACACAAGCAAAGAATAAGAGAGAAGCATGGGAGAGAAAAATGAGAGAGAAAGAGAAAGGAGAGAGAAAGAGGAAGACAATGTGGAGGAAGAAAGAGGAGATCTGAAGGTTGATCGGTGTTGATCCTTTTCCTTCCTCTCTTCTTGTCACAAATATCAAATTCACTGTCATGGCTGTGTTTCCATTCGTCGCAACACGATAAACGATGAATTAAACTAATGAATGTGTGCGTGTCAGTGTGTATTAAGCTTACATTGCGAAGCTTACAAAAACTAGATTCGCTGCCATAGCCGTTAATTAAGCTTACATTGCGAAGCTTGAGCCAAAGCTGTTTGATTCAGCCTTAGTTCTTTTGATTCATAGGCTGTTGAGAAAGGTTCTATTAAAATTACTTTCTGAAGATTTGAAGATCAAAGGCAGTGATTTGAAAATCTGAAATTTTTTAGGAGTATCGGTAGAGATTAGTGGCAATTGCAGTCGCTGTTGACGACGATTCCACGTTAATTAACGACATTTTTTTTTTTTTTTTTACTGGTGACCACAATCTGGTTTCTTCATCAACCTTAGCTTCGACGATAATGCTTGCTTACACCTCATAGAACAAAGATAATGCTTGCTTACACCTCCCATTTTGAGCACATCCCAAAATCATGGTCGTCCACGAGACAACATTCCTTAGCTGAGGTGTGTTTTCACCGCGTTAGGATGTTTTCACTGCACTAGGCGTGTTTTCACTGTGTTGCAGTTTTTCCCCTATAGCAGGGGTGTTTCACTATGCTGGGGTTGTTTTCACTGTGTTGGGTGTATTTTCACTGTATTGAGGTGTTTTCATTGTATTGTGGTGTTTTCACTGTGATGGGTTATGTTTTCACTATGATGGAGTGTTTTCCCTACGGTAGGGGTGTTTTCACTGCACTGGAGTATTTTACAGCGCGGGAGGGTGTTTTCACTGCGTTGGAGGTGTTGTGAGCATTTGAGGTATTTTCACTATGCTGGTGGTGTTTTTACTGTGTTGGAAGGTGTTTTCATTGCGTTGGGGGTAGTTATACCATTTAAAAAGATATTTTCAAAAGATTAGGACTTTTCGCATGAAATCTTAATTTTTAAATAGGACCGAATGAAAGAAATACTTGAAGGACTTTTCATATTAAACTTTTTTATTTATTTGAGACTTATGACCAAATTCCCTAGAAAATGTATTTCAAAAAAAAAAAATTTCCAATTTTTTTTTTTTTTTTTTAAAACGCACCTCTTCGTTTATTTTAGCATATTGATCCATTTACTTTAATTTTTGTCCATCAATTCAATACTTGGAAAAATCTTATGCTACTGTATCATAGGTAGGTTTCATTTACCAATCTGGATAAGGGTTTACAAGATATGTTTTTCCTTTGTTAAAAACTAATGGATGGGATTAAACCCTTGATATGTTATAGGCTTAACTCATTGCCCCAACTTTTCCTTATCACTTGGGCTTGTCCCAGGATTCTTGCAAATTGTTTCGAAAATTCTAAGGGCCTGTTTACTTCATGAAAATTTTCACAATTTTCATTTTCTATGATAATTTTTAAAAAATGGTTTTCATTTTCAATTTTCAAAATTTAGAGAGTGCGTTTACTTTTGCACTTTTATGTTTTTCTTTAAATTAGCAACATTCAATTTTTTTTTTTTTCAAATTAGAAATATATGATTTTTTTAGCAAAAAAATAAAAAATATTGGAAGATTATATTGATTTTTTTGTTAAGAAATTAAATATTAATTATTAAAAAATACAAAAAAAAGAGAGAGGAAAAAAATACTTTTAAAAAATTCAACCAAATGACGTCGGGAATCTCAAACATGGAGGGTGGGGGCTCCAAAACCAAAATTCCATTGTTTATCAACAATAACAAAGAAAATAGCTTAATTGCTTTGTTTCACTTATAGAATTGCGTCTCCCGACTATCGGATGGATGGAGTTTATTAGGGGTTCTTTACTTCATGAATATTTTCACAGTTTTCATTTTCTATGAAAATTTTTAAAAAATGATTTTCAATTTCAATTTTCAAAATTTACAGAATGCGTTTACTTTGCAAAAATGAAAACTGTTTTCAAAATCTAAAAATAGTGTAAATGTATTTACTAAAACTATATATTATCTCTATATGTTTTATTATTTTCATTTTTTGGTTTTACAGTTGGTCTACATATTTTTTTTCCATGTTTATAAGCATTGCCACGATATAATCCTTGTTTTCAATTTTTGTGAAAATACAAAAAACGTCATTTTGATGTTTTCACATTTTCTTAAAAATTAAATTCATTTTCTTGAAAACAGTTTTCATTTTTTACAAGTAAACGCGTTTTTTGGGCTGTTTTCTGTTTTTATTGAAAATGAAAATAAAAATTGTAAAAATTTTCACGAAGTAAACAGGCCCTTTGATTTCTCTCATTCTTGTGAATGAGTTTGAGCTTAAAATTTAATGGGAGTACATTTGACATATCCATTTTTAAAAATGAAAGAATAGTACTTTATACTGTGTGAGCCAATCTGTATTCAAACAGCGTGGTTTTAGCTTTAACTTTTTGTTTGAGATATTAGTAAAAGAAAACTAGAATCATTGTTGGTATAAGAGACTCAATTTGAATTTAAATTGTTTTAAAAGTGATTTTAGTTAAAGTTCTCCCAACATTGGTTAAAATTTAAAATCAAATTTGATGCACATAATTTATCATGAATTTGATGTCAAGTTCCAAAATCAATTTTCTATTTCAAAAGAAATTTTATGCTTCCAAAAAATTAATCCAAATGAAGCTTATTTTTGACACAAAAAGTGATTGTAACAAAAATTAGGAGTCTAATTTTAACCAACCATTTTATATCCTTTAAGCAGTTTAAAAGTAATTATCATTTAACTTTAGATCAAGTGAAATTTTGGAGTTTTTTCCAAAAGTGACTTTCTAGAAAATAAATATTATTCCACATAAAAAAAAAATTTAGAATAATTTTTTGAAGGAAATTAGATGTAGAATAATTTTTTCCTAGAATGTCACTTTTAAAAAAAACTCGTAATGTTAAGTTCCAAAAATAATTTGAGGGAAAACTATTCCAAACGTGCCTAAGACGTATATCTATTCGTTTCCAAACAATCCCACTAAACGAATCGCATTGACGAGACGACACAAACAGTTCCTAAGTCACACAAACACTCAAGAGAACTTTCCAGAACCCCCTCCAAAAACCAATCCCCAACCAGAACCCTCCTTTCTTCTATTTTAAACCCCACTACCTTCTGCAATTATCTCGCCTTTATAACTCTCTAATCATATACACAATTCGCTCATCTCTCTCTCTCTCTCTCTCTCTCTCTAATGGCCGACGAAGCCAAAGCCAAAGGTAACGCCGCCTTCTCCTCCGGCGATTACTCCGCCGCCGTCCGCCACTTTTCCGAAGCTATCTCTCTCGCCCCAACCAATCACGTTCTTTACTCCAACCGATCCGCCGCCCACGCCTCCCTCCACCAGTACTCTGATGCCCTAGTCGACGCTAAGAAGACCGTCGAGCTCAAACCTGACTGGTCCAAGGGTTACAGCCGCCTCGGTGCCGCCCACCTCGGCCTTGGTCACCATGACGATGCTGTTTCAGCTTATAAAAGGGGGCTCGAGATTGACCCTAATAATGAAGCTCTCAAGTCTGGGTTAGCCGACGCACAAGCTGCTGCTTCCCGATCCCGCGCCGCCCCGCCGCCGTCGCCCTTCGGTGACGCTTTTCATGGTCCTGAGATGTGGGCGAAACTAACGGCTGATCCGACTACTAGGCTTTATCTGCAGCAACCTGATTTTGTGAAGATGATGCAGGAGATTCAGAAAAACCCTAACAATCTCAATCTGTATCTGAAGGATCAGAGAGTGATGCAGGCTTTGGGGGTTTTGCTTAATGTGAAGATTCGGACTCCAACGGATGATATGGAGATTCCTGAGTCGCCGCCTGAGCGGAGGAGGGCGGCAGAGCCGGAGCCGCCCAAGCAACCGGAGCGGGAACCGGAACCGGAGCCCATGGAGGTTGCGGATGAGGAGAAGGAGGCGAAGGAGAGGAAGACGCTGGCACAGAAGGAGAAAGAGGCGGGTAATGCGGCATATAAGAAGAAGGATTTCGAGAATGCTATTCAGCATTATTCAAAGGCAATCGAATTGGACGACGAGGATATCTCGTTCCTCACTAACAGGGCTGCTGTTTACTTGGAGATGGGACAGGTATAATATATATATATATATATATGCGTTTGAATTTGTATGTATTGCATATATGGGTTTTGGTTTAAGTTGTTATATATACATATATACATACATGCATGCTTTTGAGAACGTCTGCTGGCTAGAGTGCTGAATGTCTTTATTGCTTGGTCTTTTCGCGGATAGGAAAAGAATGTGAATTATACATATAGGTTTGAGAAAGAGTAGTGCCATATGCATATCCATTGTTCTTGTCTTTCGGAAAACAAGAGCAGGTGCATGTATGTATGATATGGGGTACTAGAAGTAAGAAGTGTGTTGAGAGAAATGTGGAGTTGCATACTGTTAAAGGTTTTGAATTATTTTTATTGAGTTTTATTCAATATTTATTGTGTGTATGTGCTATATCTATGTTTTCTAGTTTGGTGGGACTGGGTGATATGCATGTAGTTGCAGGAAAATGTTGGTTTGGCTGATTTTTATTTGGGTGAGCTTATATTTCATTTCAACTTGGGGTACGAGTGTATGCGGGTAGAATATGAACTTATTGGATTGCAACTTGACCAGTAGTTTAGTTTAGATTGAAGTTTTTAGATCTAAAGCTGGGCTTGGGTTTCATTCCGGCATGACATTTTGTTGAGCGTGGGTGAAGGCCTCAATAACTTGGCTTAACCCAAAACCAACCAATATTTTGGTAATATGACTTTACATTTACAACATATTATTGTGTTATAGACATGATGCTTAGCAGTGGGAAAAGATATCTGCTTAGTTGTGATATAATGCTTCCCTGAGTTGAGTTGATTACATTTATCATCGTATATTACGTTTTACATACAATGTAACTTTACTACCTTTGGAAAAGAAATGGTTTATTTTGGTTGTATTCTTGAGATGTTACTAAATTACTTTTCATGGACTATAATATTGTAAGAATTAATGAAAATAAGAGACTCTCTAATCAGGTTTAAATTGTTTTCCTCAGAGGCGATGCATTTGTCTGTTGTTATTTTTAATTTGTAAATTGATCCTTGTTGGAATTTGTCCTTTCTTTTTTTTCTTCTTGAAAGTTTTTCTATTAAACTTTTTCTAACACAAGCTTGCACGAGCACCTTAAACCAGATGTAAGGTAGTTGGTTTGGCCTTATAACCCAGTCCAACCCACCAAATTGTAGTACTAGTTCCAACCATTCTATTTTAAATTCAAAGTGGAAGATTGTAATATAATTTGCACTTGATAACTGAATGTAAATAGAGTTTCAAATTCCTGTAAACAGCATATTTTAGATATTTAACCCGTGTCAATTCTTGGCATGCTTATTTCACTCTCAAAACTCAATAAAGGAGTGTAGTTGGGAAGGTGCATTCTTTCACTGTTTCACTTGCCATTAAACCTGTACTGCGGTTTATGGTATGGCATTGTTGTTGGCATTCTGTTTAGAGGGGTGGCTCTAACAACTAACAAGTAGCAATTGGCATGAATATTTCTGCTCCCATTTAAATGTCCATAATAATTGTGACAGACTTATTGTGGGACTTATATATGGTGCAGTTACTATTATGGTAGTATGCACATTGATTGGTATCCTTAGGGTTATGTTTTTCAGAGTTGTGATATCCACTGATTTTAGGCCTGTACCTTTTTTGTTGGACATTGTATTGTATTGACAATTGCTTTCTATGTAATCAGTAGCATTTCTGTACTTCCACCTGCATGCCTTGTTTTGATTAAAATATATATATTTTTTCCCAGTATGAGGAATGCATTAAAGATTGTGACAAAGCAGTTGAAAGGGGAAGAGAGCTTAGATCGGACTATAAGATGGTAGCAAGGGCCTTGACTAGGAAGGGAACTGCCCTGGTGAAGATGGCTAAATGCTCGGCAGACTATGAACCTGCTATTGAGGCTTTCCAGAAAGCTCTTACAGAGCATCGCAATCCTGACACGTTAAAAAGGCTAAATGATGCTCATAAGGCAAAGAAAGAACTAGAGCAACAAGAATATTTTGATCCAAAATTAGCTGACGAGGAGCGTGAGAAAGGTATTTTTGTGGTGCCCTTGTTCCTTTTTGTAACCTATTGTTATACTTCCTTGTGGTGCCATTGTTTCTTTACACACACACATACATGAACGCACACAAGCACATACATGAACGCACACAAGCACATGTATTACTTTACTCTGGATATTTTTTTCCCTTTCTAGTGTAAGGTTGTGCTCTTGTTATTTATGCATTTGACTCAAATTGCTGCTGAGAAATTGCTCTCCATGTGGCTTAGCTTCCTCACACTTTGTTTCTTGACTACGTACTTATTTGTACCAATTATGTACAGGCAATGAGTTTTTCAAGGAGCAAAAGTATCCAGAGGCCATAAAGCATTACACTGAATCCTTGAGAAGGAATCCCAATGACCCAAAGGTAAAGCCATAACTCTCATATTTTGTCTGTGTTTTAATATTCATATACAAAGAGAAAATTGTCTTTGAACATCTGTGCTTGTTCAATTATTGAAATGGATGGGTGCTCGTTTCTTTTTAGGCATATAGTAACAGAGCTGCATGCTACACAAAACTAGGGGCACTACCTGAAGGACTGAAGGATGCGGAGAAGTGCATTGAGCTTGATCCAACCTTTTCCAAGGGGTATACTAGAAAAGGTGCTATTCAGTTCTTCATGAAAGAATACGACAAAGCTCTGGAAACATACCAAGTGGGACTGAAACATGACCCTAACAACCATGAATTGTTGGATGGCGTGAGAAGGTAGAGCAACCTGAATATATAGCTTTGTTGTTTAGTTTTTGAATTGAGTGTATGTTGGTCACTGTTCCAAACATGCATAATTGTAGTTTGCCCTTTTCTGATTGCCTTCATAAAATCCTTTGCAGGTGTGTAGAACAAATTAACAAGGCTAGCCGTGGGGATATAAGCCCAGAGGATCTGAAGGAGAAACAGGTCTGACTTTTATCAACTCTTTTTAAGATTGTATATTGTATTGTCGAAGCCATTTTGAGATATGATTTTAACTGTGTTTAATCATGCAGGCAAAGGCAATGCATGATCCAGAAGTTCAGAACATTCTCTCAGATCCAGTTATGAGACAGGTGAGAAGAAAGGATTTAGAAAATCAGTGTTCAAGAAGCAATACTCAATATCAGAATGGATTAATGGATTCTTTACTGTTGCTACTGTGTGTGTGTGTGTGTGTGTATTTTGGCTAAAAGGAGATTGGGATGGTTTGTACGCAGGTGTTGATTGACTTCCAGGAGAACCCCAAGGCTGCACAGGAGCACATGAAGAACCCTATGGTGATGAATAAGATCCAGAAGCTGGTCACTGCAGGAATTGTCCAGCTAAGATGAATTTGAAAGGAGAATTGCAATTGCAATGATCATAAGGCTTTTGCAACTATCAATTGTACTTTCCAGTGTGAATTTGAGTTGGATTATTTGATTAAAAAAAAAAAGAACTATAAATTTGTGCTAAAAAATTTTGGGATGTTGCTTTCTTTTAAATTAATCTGTTGAAATCTTTCTTATGCGTCTCTTTTTCTCTCCGGTTGTACAATTTGTAGAACTGCATTCTACATGTATACATGTAGGTCGTCATGTTGCAAACAGACTATGTAAAGGTGTTTGAACCCATTCCATTAGTTTGTTCGTTGTAGTATTTATTTTTTGATTAACCCCTTGGTAGTATTATTTTTGAAGCAACATTGTGTTGGCAGTGGGAGTTCATGCCCACGTAAAGAACTAAAAGATCATTCTAGTGGGTTCCGTTGGGCTTTTTCAATTTGTCTACATCCAATCTACCACGGACGGTGTATCCTTTTCTTCCCACTGAAGTTACTGCTTTTAGGAGAGATTCCAATTTGATCGAGTACATGAAAGTAGCGAAAAGGAGGGTCTGGGTAAGTCTTTGAAAGCAAACCAATGAATACGCTAAATCTGGATGCTTCCTCTCTGTCGAGGAAGAGAGAAGAGAGGCTACTGGCTAGCACTCCCTAATTGACACAGCAAATTCCATGTACAGTCCTGTCTCTCTAAATTTTACTTGGGCATACGAGTGTTGCTGTACATTCACCATTTTTTCTTCACAGTTGGCGTGGCTTGATCTCATTAATTAAATTCTGTTTGATCTATTAATTTAACCACTGACGAAAATGTCTCTTGGTATTGTACCAAGGGCCTAGGTTCGAGTATGTAACAATGCTCCAGCTTGAATTGGCAAAAAAGAAAACAAACTAAAATTAACCTAAATGTCAATCTTAACCCAGCTCCTGAATTGCGTTCATGTAAGTAATATTCTTTAAATAATCGCTGAATCTAATTACAGCTGCTGCTAACTTTTTGATCAGTAGAGTTGGTATTGTTGTAATATAGATTTGTTCAATCATATAATTTAACCAATACTCTCTGAGATTGTTGAAAATTTTCTCTTTTAGTTGAGATTGCAGCCTAAAAACCTTAAACGTTTCTCCAGTAATAACTAAAGAGACGGGCTAATCTCCTCAGCCCTAATTCCTGTAGGCTACCATGAGTTTATTCAACAATTTGAAATGTTCAACACGTCTTGCAGTGCTTTCACAACCTCTTCTTTAAAGTTTACTTGCATTCCATATGTAAAAATGGTACAAAATTTAAAACAAAAAAATAAAAATATAGCACATTAAATATCAATTGAACAAAAAATATGATGCTCCCTGTATCAGGTTCCTGGAATCAGGCAAGTAAAATTAAGCAGCAACTTCTTGTTCTTTTGCTGCGAGCTGATTCTGGATGTGTTGAGGGACAACATCAAACTTGGCTAATTGCATGACGTAGGATGCACGGCCTTTTGTCATTCCCCGCAGTGTACTAACATATTGAAACATCTCTGCCAGTGGAACCAAGGCATCAACCACCTGCATTAATACAAAACCAACCCATGAAAAGAAAGTTCAGACTGAAAGAGACAATGATCATGGGGCAATGCTTCATTCAGTTTTGATATGTGGTCTGAAGATGGTAACGGCAAATACAATCCACAATTCTTGCATTTACCAATTACAGCAGGGCAGCTAATCGTACCTTGGAAGTTCGACTTTAGTTTTTCCTCTAAAAAGTAGTTGTAGCAAGGTTACAATTGGTAATTGCAAGAGTGCAGTAATTTGCTGGGATTTTTTTCCTCAGCATGACCATATATGACAAATAAAGTGTCCATCCTTCTAAAGTGATATATCAGGCTATAAGAGGTAGATAAACCAGCAGGTGGTGACTGTAACTATCTGTCTTATAATGTTTCTTAGGGCATTCCAGAAATTGGGAAAAAAAGAAGCAAGTCCAAGGCTACATAATGTAGCCAGGATGGACCAACAGCTAAGTCATACAGTATAGTAGCTCTTAATGATCCTTTCAAATGTACCAATGCAAAGGTAACTAAAATAAATACAAGAAATTGGGCATGAAGAACCAGAGTGCTTGACATACCTTGAGACCACCAGGTTTGTCACCAAAGCTGTTGATCTGGCCTCTCCTTGAGTTGAGATCACCAATCACATCTCCCAAGTGTTCTTCAGGTGTGACAACTTCAACTTTCATTATGGGTTCTAGCATTTTTGGACCAGCTTTCTTCATCCCCTCCCGAAAAGCTCCTCTGGCTGCCAGCTGGAATGCCAAGACACTTGAATCGACATCATGGTAAGAACCATCAACTAAGCAAGCACGTACATCAACAACAGGAAAGCCTGCCAGCACACCATTACTCATACACTCCTCCAATCCTTTCATCACCCCTGGAATATATTCCCTTGGCACTGCACCACCCTTGATTTCACTCTTGAACTCATATCCACTACCTGCCTCCATGGGCTCGAACCTTACAGTGATATCAGCGAACTGTCCTTGTCCACCTGACTGTTTCTTGTGCACATACTTCACCTCTGAGACTTTAGAAATGCTTTCGCGGTAATTTACTTGAGGTGCACCAACATTAGCCTCTACCTACATGCATAAAGCAAACACAAGTTAAGAAAATTCAGATCAATAATACATCCAAAGCATTTCAGTCTTTAAAATTTTTTGAGTACTGAGAATTAACAAATTTTAGAACAAGAGCCAGAAAAAGAGTATTGATTTTACTAATTTGAAGTTGCAAAAATGAAAAAAAAAAAACTCATTGCAATCAAACATCTTTATATTTATTCATCAAACTATAGACACTGACCTGTCTTTCCATCTCTTTTATGAGAACAAAATGTGCAAACTGACTCCTAACAACATATCAAAAAACTTATTCACACACACACACACACACATACATGTAAGTGTATTTCTATATCATGAGAGCATCAAAATATTCTAAAAGGAAAAAATGTCACTGTGAGCAGGTTTCAAATGCTGTAGAATGAGGAATGAGCAAAACTAAAACACCTCTAAAATCAAATTGACAAGCAGATGCATGGAGTACCAGATACAAACCTTAAATTCCCTCTTGAGCCGATCAACAATAATCTCAAGATGTAACTCTCCCATTCCTTCAATAACTGTCTGGTTGATCTCTTCATCTCGCGAGAAGTGGAAAGATGGGTCCTCCTGTGCGAGCTTGATCAAACCAGTTGCCATCTTGTCAACATCAGCTTTAGTCTTGGGTTCAATTGCAACCTTTATGACAGGATCAGGGAAATCCATCCGTTCAAGCACGATAGGATTCTCAGGATCACACAGTGTTTCACCTGTAATGGTATCCTTTAAACCTGCAAGAGCAACAATATCACCTGCTAAAGCTACCTTCACATCCTCTCTGCTGTTGGCATGCATTTCTAAAAGTCGACCAATTCTCTCTTTCTTTCCTTTGTTTGAATTCAGTACATAAGATCCTGCGCTTAGTTTCCCAGCATAAATCCTCACAAATGTAAGGGAACCCACAAATGAATCACTCATGATCTTAAAAGCCAGTCCAGCAAATGGTTCATCATCACTTGCAGCCCTTTCAATTGTCACCTCGAGGTTCTCAGGATCAATTCCTTTCATTGCTGGCACGTCAAGTGGTGAAGGCAAATAATCCACAACTGCATCAAGCAACGGTTGAACTCCCTTATTTTTAAAAGCTGAGCCACATAAAACTGGCACAAAACTGTTTGAGATGGTCCCCTTCCTAATTAATCTCTTGATGGTTTCCTCATCAGGCTCAACTCCTTCTAGATAGCTCTCCATAGCTTCATCATCTAATTCAACTATGGTTTCTATCATTTGTGACTTGTAGTCTTGAGCCAACTCCATAAGATCAGCTGGAATGTCCTCATACACAAACTTTGCACCCAATTCTTCACCCGACCAAAGCACAGCTTTCATCTTTACGAGATCAATGACTCCTTGAAAATTATCTTCAGCACCAACTGGTATTTGAATCACAAGTGGTTTAGCACCCAAGTTTGTAACAATCATGTCTCTTGTTCGGAAAAAGTTTGCCCCAAGACGATCCATTTTATTAACAAAGCAAATTCTAGGTACACCATACTTATCAGCTTGTCTCCATACAGTTTCAGACTGAGGTTCCACACCAGCAACACTGTCAAACAAGCAAATAGCACCATCTAAAACCCTGAGAGCCCGCTCCACTTCAAGTGTAAAGTCGACATGGCCAGGAGTATCAATAATGTTAATCCGATGTTTGTTCCAAAATGTGGTTGTTGCAGCAGAAGTAATGGTAATCCCTCTTTCTTGTTCTTGTTCCATCCAGTCCATCGTTGCTGTTCCCTCATGTACCTCACCAATTTTATAGTTTCTTCCTGTATAGTATAGAACTCGTTCGGTTGTAGTAGTCTTTCCTGCGTCTATGTGAGCCATAATTCCAATATTACGATAATCTTGCAATGGTACTGTACGCTTGGATTCTGGCAAGCAAAAAAAGAAGGAATACAACTTTGCTGTGTTAGCCAGTTCCCAGAAATTTGTACAAAGTATAGTAAACACACATAGAGTTTCCCTACATTACGTGGACACTGAATTCAGCATGTCAAAACCAACTTTCTTGTGAACATTCTACATGAGTGGGCTTAACTTTTTCAATACTGCACTGAAGTAAACTTATCTTTTCCACGGGTCATCCATATATTCAATTTACAAATATTGGGCTCTACAAGAAGGAACGCTCTAGCCTCCCATTATATACTAAGTAGCTTTGAAAAACATATAAGAAAAAGACTTATAAAAGCTAATTATTATTTGTACATTCAACTGATATCCACAGTCGCATTATATTTCCAAGTGAATAGCATGTTATTTCATTATTTATCTCATATTTAAAAGTACAAAGCACATAAATTACATCACATAGAACCTGATGATGTATAAGCATGTCTAAAATAACTCTTAACTCATTTGGAAGATTTCATATTTCTATTATGCTCATCAACAAGACAATAAAATTGACAACCAACACCCGTTGTAAGTCTTTTATAGCATGGGTTAAAGTACCTACAATGTAAACAAGCAAAAATGTATGACGGACAAGACAAAATTTCCAAGTTTCTCGAAAGTTCTAAAGGATGAAGCTTAGGACGGGTGCAAAGTAAATATTAGTAAGTGTTATACAATCACCAAACCAACCACTCAAGGGACATTTTGATGTCCCTGTAAAATGAAACCATTCCACTGCGTTCCTACATTAAAGGTGTTGAATTCGTTTTTATTATCATAAGAAATGAACCATTATATATAGGAGTATTATACAAAATGCCACTATTAGAATTTTAAGAATGAAAATACTTGGATTCTTTATGATCCATTTAGGGGGAAAATTTCCAATTTTCTGCAATGGCAACATTCCAAAAAAGTGGATACTATGGATTCCAAAAAAGTGGATACTATGGATTCCAAAATGGGGCAATATAATGTTCAAAGGACATCCCTTTATGTCTGCTAATCTAACACAGCAAACCTTAGCTGATTGGGCTGATTTGGTCACAGTATGCTTAAATAAAGAAGGCAAAAAAGTTGGACAATAATAATACCCACTTTGCAAATTAAAGTCAGAAATTGGTTGTGGGTGTTTAGCAAACTCAGAAACAACAACCAAACATTGTATAGCCAAATCAAACCAGAAAAAGATAATCCAATTCAATATGTTCCAGTTACATTAACAAACTCGTAAACACATGGAGGACAAATCAAAATTAAAACGATTATAACTACATGCATAAGGGAATTCACAATTAGACCACTTACAATATCAAATTCAAGGACAAAGAACCCATTTGAAAGAATTGAAATTCATTCAATTACTCCAAGAAACGAAATACAAACACATACATATATATATATATATATATATATATATATAGAGAGAGAGAGAGAGAGAGAGAGAGAGAGAGAGAGAGAGACCTTCAGCGGCCATGGCGGAGACAGAGAACTTTCTCCTCTGGTCCTGTAAAGTTGAGAGCTTGGAAGGTATCGAGCTAATACGAACACTTCCGAGAAATTCAGAACGAGAAGAAGAAGGAGAAAGTCGACGACGGAGGAGATGGAAGCGAGAAGGAGAGAGAGGAAGAGGCCTCCGAGAGCCATTGAAGTTGCAGAATGATGAACCTGTCGCCGACATTCTTGCTGACTCTGCCGCCATTTTTCTTCACTCTGTTTCACTTTTCAGTTCTCTCTCCCCCTCTGGTTTGAGCCTGTTTGGGATAACGAAACTTATGAGAGCTCGGGCTTCCGTTTCGGTCGTTCTGAGCCGCTGATTTTCTTTCTTTCCATTTTATACCTAAGCTATGGGGTGTGGATATAAAAATTAGAAATTTAAATACTTTGCCCTTCTTTCTATGGAAAATAAACAAATTTGCCATAATTAATAACTTGAATTTCTTTTAATTAATTTTTTTTCCAAATTCATTTAATTTTTTAATTTGGAAATGGGATATTCTAATTTTTTTATTTTTATTTTAATGTCTTTTTGGGCTAAATATTAAATCAACCTCCAACCTAAGCCCAATTCTAACCCAACATTAGGTTGACTGAGCACCCTAAATAGAAGTATGTTAGCTCCTATCAATATTATTAGACTAACAAATCATTAGTTCATCTAAGTATTTGATGCGGTATAGTTCAACATCCACCCATAAACTTCATAATTTGTTTTCGAGCAATGCTATACATCGCTACAACGAATCGTTACAAATATCACTACAAGAAGAAAATTATGGTAGTTTTGGAAAATCAATCATGGGTATTTTTGAAATTTCGCAATCTTTTTTTCTTGTAGTGATACTTGTTGTGATACATTGTAGTGATGCATAGCATTTTCTTTTGTTTCCTTCCATCAATTAGAAAAGTGTCACACAAAAGAGCATACCATATCTTTGTTTATCCCACACACAACTGGAACCCAATTAGACTTGTATAGGATTGGGCTTGATGCACTTATCCAATTGGAGAAATCTTTCTTTAAACCCAAATTAGCCTAAACCCAATCCACCAACCCAATTTATGAAGGTTTGGGCATAACCAAGCCTGGTTAAATGATCCATATCTCGATCGATTGCAACCTAATCCAAGCCAAGGCTAAAATTTCACTAGGTAATTTTAATTTTCTTCACATATGGCAGGCAGTTCCGTAATTTTTGAAGTTTTCTTAGTTGAGAGTGTCAAAGAAAAAGAATATTAGCTTAGAAATAGCGAAGGGTTTGCAAAGTTGCCACGTACCATTGAATTTATATCCTCATATGAGTAGGGGTAGGGCCTTGTTAAAAAAACAATGCCTATCCAAACATGAAGTTGGGAGCACTCGCACGTGTGCATGCATACGCATACGCACGAACTGCACACATTTTGACCATATTTAAGCATGCAATCGCTCAAAGCCTCTCAAACTCTTAAGACTCAAAGACAATGCTCCATCCACCACCAATCTCACTCTCTCTTAAAAGTGTAAAGTAGCCTAAAATAACCTTCAAATGACTTAACCAAACGGGCTCAATATTAATACAAGAACATTTTTAAGCTGGGCTTAGGGGGGCCTTGGGCCAATGATTTTAGGGTCTTGTTATTGCAGCCCTTCCCAACTATTAGCCCATCCCAACCATTTGTGATTTTTTACCGTTTTATGAAAAAATACATTGTTTTTAAGAAAACTAGCCATCTTTTCCACTAAAAAACATCATTTTGAACAACTTTTTAGAAAAAAGTTTTTCCAAAATCTATCATTTAAGTAGGCTTTTTGACAATTTATTATTTTTACAGAATATTTCGTAAAAAAAATGCCAAAAAGTCTACTTAAATGATAGATTTTGGAAAAACTTTCTTCTAAAAAGTTGTTCAAAATGATGTTTTCTAGTGGATAAGGTGGCTAATTTTCTTAAAAACAATGTATTTGTTTAATAAAACGGTAAAAAATCACAAATGGTTGGGGTGGGCTAACAGGTGGGAGGGGTTGCAATAATAAGGCCCATGATTTTATTATAGCATTTGGATTGAACTAGCCTAATTGATCATGAGCTGAGCGTCGCCCATTACCAAACCTAAAATAACCTTCAAATGAACCTCCTCATCAAAGGGAAAATTCGCTATCTCGTTTGTTATATCGATAGAGCATCTACTCAGCGTTAAACGTGTCTTGAACAAGAGTGTTAGTGTATGTACATATAAAGATATAGAAATGATCAAGTAAGCATATGCTTATATAAGTTTATGTCAGTAAAAAGTCCATAAATAATTGTGTGATGCATATTTTGAAATTTTGAGCTCATTACCAACTCTTGACACTTTAAAATTTTCATATTATAATTGATTGTGGTAAAATTGGGCAAAAGTTAGAGGATCTAGATTTGGCCAACCATCATATAACTCTTTAAAAGTGATTATCAATTTATCAGGCTTTTTTTTTAGACCACATGAAGTTTTGAGCTCCGAATGTAATTTTAGATAAGGCTATTCCAAACCGGCCTAATTTCAATGGAAAAAAGTTGTTTTCTCCTCCAACTTATGCTATAATTTCTAATAATATTCAGAATATTAATTTATTTTACTGAGAAGGAGTGTATATAATTAGAAAATAATATTTAATTTTAAAGGAAAAAGAATCACGTGTATAAAACGAATGGACCTTTATGAGGATTTAGCCTTGGAGGCCTTAGGCTGTCGATCACCTAAGTTGCCTAAGGGTTGAGCGGCCCTTGATGGACGTGTGGGGTTGAGTGGCCCTTGATGGACGTGTACATTATGCGTGTGAGCAAAATGGACAATATTAATACTTTACAGAGTGCGTGTGCACGCCGGTGGTTACAATGTTTGGTTCAAATCCAACTTTTAAGGGTGTGTTTGAAAATTTTTGAAGCTAGTTAGATTGGATGGGTTCCACTAGCTCCTTTAATATTACCAAGTTTTTAGATAAACCTAATCTCATACTCCCTCCGTCCCACAAATATAGGCCGAAGTGGTCAAGGCACGCATTTTGAGGAAGCCGATTAAATATTGATTTGGTCATATTTTTTCAATTTTTTTTTAAATACTATTCTAGTCTTATATTAGTAGGGTATTTAAAAAAAATTAAAAAAATATGGCCAAATCAATATTTAATCAGCTTCCTCAAAATGCATGCCTTGACCACTTTGACCTATATTTGTTGGACGGAGGGAGTAGTTGATAGAAATAAATGAAGTCTAACGGCTAACGCCCATCACTCTGTGTCGAAAAGGAAAGCTCTGAAAATCTGAGGTTTTCATTGAACCTAAACTACTGGTACAAAAACTAGGAATGGCGAGTGTGATGTCTGCTCATTGGCCCCATTTCATAACCCCCTAAATTAAATGAAATGATCGATCGATTCATGCATATAGATTTAAACTTAGCCACTAATTCCCAAAACTCGACCCTCTAACAATTAAGTGGTCCATTAAACAACCTATGGACCATAGGGATATTATTGAAGACAATCTTTAAGCACATGGACGTAGCTAGCATGGGGCAAGGGTGGGCAACTGTCAACCCTGACATTCTGAAAAAAAAAAAAAATCAAAAAAATAAAATAAAAAATTAGGTGGTCTTTTCTAGAGCAACTTGTTAAGCATATTTTCATAACCGACCGTTGGATTTGATGCTCCTTTTATGTATATCATGCCTGCCAAAAATTACAGTGATCCAACAGTTGGTTCTTAAAAAATAGACTGTGAAAAAAGGGTGACATTTTAAAGAACAAAAAAGTCGCAATTTTTCAAAGTTACATTTTTCAGAAACCAACCGTTGGATCACTATGATTTTGGGCAGGCATGATATATATAAAATGAGCATCAAATCCAACGGTCAGTTTTCGAAAATATGCTTAACAAGTGGCTCTAGAAGAGGCCACCTGAAGTATCCTCCATCAGGTGCGCCTTATATTAGCAGCTTTGTTTAATAGATACTTTTCATGTGACTTTTAAAAGATGAAACCTTAAATTTCATTCTTTTAGAATTTCGCCCACCCTATCTGTAAATCCTAGCTACGTCCCTGTTTAAGCACAGCCACTCAAATCTTAGTCCTAATTTACACGACATATTTTTAGGATTTTTGTTCTTACCTTTGTCATTCGGATAAATCTATGGATACAGTTTGAAGGTCTAGGAATTGGACTGTGAGTCCACAAGTCCAAATCTGCTGTTTTGAGGATGTGATTTTACCTTAGGGATAGCCATATATTGGAAACTATGCTGCTCGAGAATGGCATTGGTAGATTGGCCACAATGAATTGGGATACATTTGGTAAAAAATTTGTGCATATAACCAACGAAAAATTGATCGAGGACTATCAATTGGACTATTAAAATGGCTCTTCTTTTTATACATCGAGAAATGGAATCGATGCGACGAATTGCAATGTCAAAAGGACCATCCCGATCTCTTACAGAAAGTCATAATTCTTTCGTCTGTCAATTAAAAGTGATGGTTCATTTAGTAAAATTCTATGACCAGATGTCGTAACTCTTTTTCGAGACATGATATATTCTTTTGATAGTCAATAGTGGTGGTCCATTTGCAAGGTCTTATGGCTTGGGGCGCTGGGGAACAAATGGATTTCCATGTTCGAAATCAAGAATTTATGTCAGATTGTATCTTCCCTAGAATTAAACAAATTATATATATATGCGTGTGTACATGGGCACGCATGAGTGAGGGGGCATTTTTTCCCCTTCTTTGAACAAATAAATATATAAAATTCAAGGAAATTAAATATAAAATAAAATAAAATAAAAACTTAGTTTACTTCTTGAGAATAGTTTACAAATATGCACGAATCCAACACACTTTCCACTCGCCAAAACCGAAAAATCACCACCCTAATTGAGTACCTTCTATCCCAAAACTTATAATTACATGATTCTGATCTGCGGTTCCTTAATTATTATTATTTGGAAATCAATTACTTGGGGACCTGGACAATTAATAATGAGTAATAAGCCTAAAATATTAAGTAAAGCTAGCTAAGACACGATGCTTTGTGCAGAGGCATAGTTGTTGAGAAGAGCCAAGGCATTACTAGTCATATGCGCTACTTTCACGATATGGCTCCGCACTTGATTCTTCACATTTCCATTCATTGAATTCTCAGCAAAACCGTCCATACAGGTATCCTCGTTCGTCAATGCTGCACTTACCCATGTTTGAATATCATTCATTTTAAGCCCATAGTTTGAGCCTCCGCTATTCCCCATTTCTCCCATGGACATTTGGAGCTCATCCACTGCGTCACTTACCTCCTCCATACAGTCGCTTACGGCAGCTGCTTCTTTAGGACTTAAGCCTCGGATTTTCGATAGCTTTGTCATCATGGTCGAAGCGGAACGAGTGGTGTTTAGTGTCACGGAGAGGGCTGTGTTGGCTAATAATTTTGGGCTTGTTTGGATTTTTGATGCGTAGCTTGAGAGGGAGGTGTAGCATAATTGAGGATAGTTTGTGGTACCACATGATGTTTTGATGAACTCTGTGTTTGTTTTGCTGGGAATTGCTCTGGCAGCTGAGCATGAGCTCATGAATTGGAGAAGAATGAGGAAAGCTGCAACTAGTAGTGCATGGAAAGATGTTGAACCCTCCATCTCTCTCTCTCTCTCTCTCTCTCTCTCTCTCTGAGGAGGGGATTGATGAATTAGATAGGAAGGGAAGGGGAAGTTTGGGAGTTTGATGAATTTAGGGAGGGAAGAGTTCCCAATTTATAGAAAAAGCTCATGCTCGTGGTTATATGGAATAATAAAGAATATTCGAGCAACTGGTCAAATTAAGTAGCTAGAAGCAATTAAAGAGCGGTAAATGTACTTTAGCCAAAGACACAACAGCAATTAAAGAGCGGTAAATGTAATTAGTTGATATGTGGAAACATGGTTAGAACATAACTTCAAAGAAATATGTGAAGAAATAATTATTCAAAAGTGACTTTATAAAAATATATCACAAACAGGCCTTTAGCCAAAGACACAACAGAAATTTTTAAAGACCCAAAAATAATTTTGCACTAATTAATTATCCGAAAGTAATTCTAAACTAGACCTACATAAATAAATAAATTAAAAAATAGCAAGTGTAAGAGGGTCTTCTCCTTCCAATAATGAATTGAATAAGCAATCACCACCCAAGTCACCACGAAGCTAAACCCACTCTGCACAGAAAAGAAAGAGCCTTTTTTTCCTGATAGGATGCCCAAATAGGAAAGCTCCAAAAATTTGATGTTTTCGATTGTGATTAGGGGTAACATAAAGCCATTGAAGGTCAGGTGAAAATTTAAGGTTTTCATTGAACCAAAACTACTGGTGTAAAAACTAGGAATGACAGGTCTGATGTGAGCTCGTTGGCCCCATTTAACTTTGTATTGATGGTTCACATGGATTATAAATTGGCCACCAATTGCCAAAGAGCGGGCTCTCTAACAAGTGGTCCATATTGATTGAAACGACGTACTTATGGACATAATTAAATTAACATGCTCAAAACCAAGGAATATATGCGCACAAATTACAGAGAAGATATTGATTATATCTCCTCCATGTCCCATGGGGCATTCATTGAACACGACGGGACAATCTTTAAGCACAGCCATTCAATCAAACGCAATTAAACTTTAAGCACAGTTTGGAGGCCATGGAATTGGACTGCGAGGAAACAAATCCAAATTAATTAATCCTCTGTTTTGAGGATCATATCAAAATTAATTATTGATATGATTAATCCTGCCCTTTAGGTTCTTTATTGTATTACCGCTATGCACAGTTTAAAAAAGAAAAGAAAAGAAGGGGAAAACATAATAATGGGATGAAGTCCCATAGAGATTTTTTTTCACCCTTTTCTTCGACATAATGATATCTTCTTGAGGGTTTTTTTTTACCCTGAGATCATGATATCTTTCTTGTACCATTTTGGTTATAGCTTTGACTGATGAAAGTTTAGGGGGGAAAAAAGTGCTCGATATCCTCTAATGAATTCTAGTATGCCAGTAAAAGTCTCTTGGTAGTTGTATAAGAGACCTGTGTGAATCCCGCCTTCATCAGGCGTGAAGGGTTTAAGGAAAAAGAGAGGATTACCTCCTATTGTGTAGCCCATAAGTATAATAGACTTTTTGATTAAAATTAAAAAAAAAATTTCTTTGTAAATAATTTTCTATGTATAGAACTGATGTATGGTTATGGAAATTATCTGTTAAAGCAATATTAATTGTGGGAATTCTTTTACGGAGTAATTCAATTCTTCTCGAATTTCATGAATGAATTCCATATAGCAAGTGAAAAATATCCGGCTAAAGAACTATCAGAATTCTGTTAGTCTAATTAATTAGGCAAGTTGGGAACAGGAATACGAAATAGAAGGCATGAGGCCACCGTGCCCCGGCAAGTCCCATTGCGGGCTAGCTCTATCCTTTTGCATGGGTAGGGGGATCATCTCAGCTGAGGAACATAATTTGTGGTCTCTTGCGAGTGAGCCTCCAACATGGATTGTCAATTCTCTTGTTCACGCGGGACTGTCCGGAGCTGCTGTATGAACACCGACATGTGACATATATGGAAGGCAGGAAAGAGCAACTTGTCCTACTAATTAATTGCTTCATTGTCTTTTATTAACATTTTATCTCTCTCTCTCACACACACACACACATATATATATATGCTAAGTCAATCATAATATTGAGACGGTACAAAGTTATCATAACATGTCATTCCAACTATTATACTCATTTTTAGGGGATATAACCCAAAACCCCTAGTGTAGTGGTAGTAGACCCAAAACCCCTTCTCAAAAAGTCAAAATTTTATATTTACCTATTTAATATGATCTGACATATATACCCTCAATTAATTACTAGAAATTCAAAATTTTTACCATTTTTAGTTTGTGATGAATATAGTTAGGATGAGCTCCAGCCGAATTTCTAGGCAGTAGAGAAGGGATCATATCCCTGTTACGAGAGTTGTGCAAAAGCACATTTCTACAGCATCAAGAAGTGGTCTCCGACCTTGACGGAGAGTGGAAGAGTTAGTGAAAAATCCTCGAAAAAAATACAGCAGACAATAAATCCCCTAAAATAAATATATCAAAATGGACGATTCCATTTACTTCGCTGCCTTGCAACCCCACCAAATCTCAGTTTCCAACTTAATCACGAGCAGTAGTGGACTATTGTTGTTTTGGACCCAAATGCATAAACGCCACTGACTTGTTGTACGTACTTACCTTGCAGATACTAATCCTTCATATCCCTGAAATAGCACCTAAGATGTTCGATGAAATGCCCCAGTGAAAGAAGCACATTACAACATGCCAAATAAGTAAAATTACCATTCTTTCTAGATTATATTTATAGGTAAATTTACTTATTTATTTAAATACATATAAATAGGTAAATTTAATTATTTCCAAATAAGTTTACTTATTTCGAGTTAATATA
>JAESVK010000967.1:1482309-1508858 GCA_017140935.1 Hamamelis virginiana
ATATATATATATATATATATATATATATATATATATATATAAAAGACGAACAAATTAAAGCCAGACACAAAAACCTTACTTTATAACATATCTTAATTTTACATTTACACAAAATTAACCAGAGCAAGCAGCTGAGTACTGAAAAATCTAAAGACAACTACAGACCTTAATAACTTGAAGATGTAGTAATATACGTCTCATTTACAAACACAAACACTAATATCTCAAGGCTTTTCAGTAGCTGCAGCGGCGTCACGGTGGCGAGCAGCAAAGCGATTAACCAAAGCAAGCGCATTACTAGTAACTTGTGCAACATTAACGACCCTACGCTTAATAGTAGCCTTCACATGTCCATCCATGACCCGCCCCGAGAACCCATCAATACAAGTGTTCTCATCAGTGAGCGCAGCACTAACCCAAGTCTGGACATTACTCATATGCCACATAAAGTCCTCACCCACGGTCCGACCCATATGCCCAAGCTCTCGAACCGAACGGCTAAGCCGGTCCACAGTGTCACTCATGATTTCGATGCAGTCTTTCACAGCTTGGTACTCTCTACCCTTCATTCCTTTAACTTTAGTCATCTTGGACACGAACACGGAGGCTGATCGAGCCCTGGCTAAGCTCACTGACAAGGCTGTTTGAGCCAATTGTCGCTGGCTCTGTTTAATTGCAGGGGCATAGCCTGTGAGACAATGAACACATAGTGCAGGGTAGCGAGTGGCGCGACATGAGGCCTTGATGAAGTCTGTGGCACCACCGGAGTGACTGGTGGCAGCGGAGTCTGCAGTACCAGCCGTGTAGAGGAAACAGAGGAGAAGTAGCAAATTAAGGCCAAGAAATTTTGCCATTTTTTTTTTCTTTGGAAGAGTGGAGATGGGCTAGATTTAGGTTTAGATTTAGATGAGAGCAATAAGGGGTTGGCAGCTTTATATAGAGGGTCTAAAAGGGTGTCATTTATCTCCTTTTGAGGATTAACCCTAAATAAAAAGTCCATCACAGGCCTATTTTTCTGTTCCTTTTTCTTTTTTACTGCTTTTCTTCTTTTGAATGTTTGTTATTATTATCTATATATAACCCACTTCCCCTTTAGTCCTTTATACTGTTTTCTTCAAAAGGATGAAGGACCCCTGTTTTGTCACTTCAATGTGCACCACCCTCATGTACTTTGCAAGGATTTGAATTGTGTTTAGGACAAAAGCATAATTGAAGTGATTGAGTCTACAAATATTATTCAATGTTAATTGAAAGAATTAATTGCATTTAATAAAGATTTTCCTAATAAAATATTATGGGGTCAATGTAATTAATACTCAAATTAATATTATTTTCAGTAGAGACCGTGTTTTCAACCTGATTAAACGATATCTTAATTGCAGGAATGGTGGACAAGAAAGCGACATGGAGAGGGATTTAGGGAGTGTAAATTTCATTGATAAGGAGTTAAGGACCGTCACCTATTGATGTTCTTGATTGCTTGTGAAATGATTCTAGATAGTTCTTGAATTTAATATGCGCCTCTGAAGAAATATCTTTTAAATTGACTCTCCCTGTCATTCAAGAAGTAACCTAATACTATTACTGTATAAGATATGATCAAAATATAATATAACACATACATTAATACAAATTGACATTGATTTTTCATTTGATTTCGTTTACAAAGTCAAGGGGTTAATTAATGCAGGATGCTAGGTTTTTTTTTGGTTACATTGGAGGGGATTCAACTCTTGACTTAGCTTAATCCTAACCATTTCTCCCCTTGCACCCTCACTACTTGATGCTGAGAATTGTTTCTATATGAATAGAGAGGGGGAGGGTGGGTTAAGAATTAGCATACTTTACTGACAACTAGATTTACTTTCGGATTTTGCATATTTACTATGAACAAATTTCATTTGTTAGCATTTTTCAGTATTTTATTTTTATTTTTATTTGTGTTTTCCCAAGAACCAAAAAGGGAATTAGGATGAGAGTAAAAATGTATTGTATTTACTGATAGATAGGACTCACCTTTGATTTAAAAGCCATAACCGACTAGACTACGACAATTAATTAAGGGTAGACATGACTTGCCCACACTATCTTTTTCTTTTAATCTTTTGGATGGGCAATCTAATGTTCACACTGCAATCCACCTTCTAGAGTCTCTATCCTTTAGATACACATTCTGGTGTCCATACCTTACTCACAGAGCATTTATTTGTCCTCCAAGGTGAGCATCACTTATCTAACACATATACAGTAGAGCTGGACCACCATGCCCACACCTTTTTCCAAGCTTGAATTAACAAACAAGTCTGCATAACTTTTGGATGGGCAATCTAAAGTCCATTTCAAGATATCCTATTGCTTTCAACTCAAGATAGCTACAACTTCCTTTGGTTTTGAAGTGCTTTTCAAATGTAATTATATTCTCTATGATGGTTGCTCAGACAGGGTTTAAGCCCGTTTTCATTTAGAAACTACTAGAAGATCATTGGCTGTAACATATAAAAGCTAAAAGGAGTAAGAAAAAAGAACTATTGACTCTTGATTTTAAACCTATACACTCCCAAATTAATTATCCAATGTCGCACAAATAAACTTGACCCCCTCTGTTTACAACTCTTATTGTATAGGCTTTCTATGGAGATATGACAGTGAGTGGTTAATTTTGAATGTCATAGATCCATCAACCCAAGTACCAACTTAGATTTTTCTGGAACTCTCTTCAATCACATATACTAATAATATTAAGGATATCTATATACAGTTTTCAAGACCCATTTCAAAAAGAGTAATCCATACGAGCATTATTGCCATGAGCAATTGCATAGTCATCACAAATTCACAATAACTCCAAATTTATATCGATGAAAGACAAATTAATGCCTCTTTTGGACACCCCATGGTGTTTTTACATAGCATTTGAAATGAGTGCATTTTGTTCATTTTTAATAGTATTCTAAATTAGTCTATTTTGTTGCATATAAAACTCTATATCATTCCTGGAATTCCATTAAATATTCTGTCTCAATTGTTTGCTATCATCTGTGAAGATGGCTAGTAATGTTTCAATTTGAGAGTAGGTGGGAAACAATAAGGTCTTTGTATCTAATTGTCGTATTCAAAGCATATCTGGATACAATAGCCCACTTAATGTCCATCTATCTGATGCTACAGTGGTCAACACTCGAACATAACCTCATCAAGAACCCACAACTGAAAGAAGGATTAACAATTACCACCTGCACACTAAACTGTCATGTACTTCAGAACAGCACCACGAAGCTTTTCCATGAATGCTGCCGCTTGTTTCTGCATATTGGAAATCAACAACTTACTTAGGAGTTTAGTTTATTTGAATGCGCTTTATTAAACAGTGATAGAATGGGAAAAGTTCGCACAAGTTTTTCTTGTTCAAATAATAAGAGATGTGGCAACAAAGTTGGCTACATAAAGAGTTAAATCCCAATACTGGTTGTAGTGTTCCCTATTTGCAAAGGAGCACTATAAGTGAATCCTATATAAAGAGGTTGCTACTCCATTCAGTGTGCGCTTTACAAAAGAGTGTTAATGCTGTGCATGTGAAGCACATTGTGTTCATGTCGGCCAGTGTGGTGACAGTCTAGATATTTAATTTAGTTCTTTTACTAAAGTCCTCCAAAAAGAATCTTCTCACCCCAAAAGATGCCTGGGGTGGTGGGTCCATATTCATTTTGGGGGAGAAGATCTCACCAAAAGAAGTTAGTAAGTTCCAACGCCAGAAAATGGTGTTCAATCTTATGTGACTGAGAAACTCAAGAACCAAAATTATGATTTATTGAAAAATTTGCATGGCAGTCCTACGAGAGCATAAGCAATTATTACAGTAAGAGTGACTAATCTGGCTAACATTGAACTTGGTAAAATGAAATGGTTGAATAATTGAAAAATGAGATTATTCAGGAATACACATTGAATGTTGAGATTACGCATTGACTTTCCGGCAGTAGATCCATAATCAAAAAAGTGTTTGTGATTGTTCCAAAAGAAATGAAACAAAAGATACGGTAGAGCTAGGACAGTTATTGTATGAGGTCTACACAATGCTAGATGCAGAGGCGCATAATAGATCGAAGTCACTCCAGGAAAAAGAAGATGGTGGCCAAGTTACTTTTGAGCTTTGGACACTTCACAATGCATGAGGTCCCCATACAAAACACAGCTAGAATTAATGACATTGTTTTATGCACAAATGATGTGCAATTGCAATTTCTTGTGAATGGGCCGGCCAGGATCTCTTAAGCAAGGGTAGACTTCAACCTTTAAATGATAAGACTAAAGAACATGTGCCTAGGTTTCCAAATAAATGAGAATATGAAGTTCAAGGGTTGTGGCATGATCTCATCAGGTTTATGACTTCTACTAATCTACAGGCTACTTGGCCACTACTTTTGGAGCCTGAAATTTTTGTTTGTAAATCAAAGGTCCCTGATTAGCTTATTGGGTGAACTCAAGAGAGAAGAACCCATTGAGGCTTTTACTAAAGAAATTATTTATCCAATTTTCTCTCTTCTTTGATTTTGTCATTTGCATAAGGTGGGTACTGCATATATTCTGTGGATTCTTGCTTCGCTCTGTGCTATACTAAACACTGAAAAACAAAAGCATGGGAGATTCTACTTTGACAAGATGCAACAAGATTTTCCCAACAGCTATCACCTGGTTACCCTTGTGTGCACTTGCTATGTTTTCATCAAGAAGCGTTAATAAGGATCTATTCAGCTCATTCCGCTCAACCATCTCCAATAACTGCATAATAGGACAGAATAGGTTCAGTTGGGCGATAAAAGATACAAAAATACAGAATTTAGAGGTATAATATGTGGAAGAAATAGCTTAATTATCATACAGTTGCTTTTATGTCCTTCGATGTCAAGATTTTGGCTAGACTTTCCTTTGCTGTTATGAGTTCAGCTTGCATTTTATCATAGGCTTCTGTAACAAAAGAAAGGGCAGAAGGATTGTGGGTTTCCAGGAAACAGGTGAGATCTGAAAAATTATGAATCTGTCAGCAATAATGTTTTTGGAATTTACAAACCTGTTGCTTCAAGCAGAGCCTTTTGCAGTGCTTCCAGCTCGATCAATCTGTCTTCCATATCCTACAACAGCATTTGCAAAATGTGGTTCTGTTCAATTATCTGTGCAGAATCAAATCCAAATATATAGCTTAAAAAGAAACCTCAGTTTTTGACACAGCAAATCGAAGCTGCCCCAGCTCAAATTGCAGGTGTGAGAAAAGCTCCTGGGTCAATCTGCAATTGTAATGTGTTAAAACAGGATTGTTTGGAGACAAAACAAGATTTAGTAATAATAACATTTCCTGTTCATCAAGAAGGTGAATGGCGTCTGATAAAGTGAATATACAAATACGGATAACTGCCTAGTTCAAAATTGGAGGACTTTTGGATTGCCATAAGTTTTATAATAACAGTGTACTTCCTCATTTCTATACACCAGTAGAATGATGAGATTTTGATCTTTTTTAAACCATCCAGCTTTTTCTCCCAATAAAATTGTATGTCACAATGAAAAGTAGGAGGTGAGTGGCTAGAATGACATAGTTATCTCAACCTGATTGAGATCCTTAAAGTAATGACATTGTTCATTTTCACCATGACCTTCCTTGCTTTCACAACATGTTACATTACAGGAGAGAAGTCAACTTAAGAGGTGGCAATTCTGGTCAAATTGGCAATGATAGAAATGAGGGAACAGGAAGCCATTAAAGGACTTCATATATGTCTAGGTAGTTACATGCTTCGAAAATTGGGAGTTGAAGGAAACGATGCCTAGTAGGCAAGATCTTTAGGATTTCATATATCTTGCATAAGAAACAATAGGTGGAATAGCATTCATTAGCAACAAGTAGTAAGACATTGAAAGAAATTTTAGCTACAAAGGATGAAAATGTATCAACTTTTGAGTAAATAAATGAAATCTAAGTTGTTTATATCGTTCAATATAAGCCATCCAATCCAAGCTTTGAGAGCAAAACATAAGAAAAGGTTACATGGGAGTTAAAATAGTCATAAATAAAGGACTCAGTTCACCAAATTTAAGAACAAGTAAGAACTTCATAAACTTCACTGGTGACAAGAAATGTCTATTGTCCAGTTAAAAGGGCCCAGACCTAATTCTAATTATGTATGATGGTTAGGTAATCTTTTATAGCATAATCTTCAATGCCCTTACAATAGATTTTGTTTATTAATTAAAAGGAAAATATCTTTAATATAATTCGGCAGCATAATGCAACAAAATGCAATAATACTTGATCATGATTTTTATTGAGTCTTAAGAAAGTTCAAGGGAACCCTATTTTTCATTTCACCAAATAGACTTGACTCACTTGAGCTTGGTCAGTGTGTTCATGGTACTCGACATTTCAAATTTGCTGCATTCCCTTGGGAACATCCAAACAAGTACGTTGCATGTTAAAAAGCATACAAAACCAGCAAGTTTTATTAAGGGGCTCAACCATACTTTTTCACTATGCCTTTAAGCCTTTAAACACAAGGCCAACAAAACCCAATAGAACAAAACATTCAAATAAAGGATTGAAGCTGAAATTTGCAACATCATGGCTGTCTAATAAGTAAATACCAATAAATGTACACGCATATATCAAAGAGAGGGAATAAAATATATTCTATGTTGGAAGAAGCAAAATCTCAAACAAGTAACATGCAACTATGGAACTTATGCATTGAAGGGTTATATTACTGACCGAGGCCGCAACCTTGCAATCTCAAACTCAATTTCCTGAGCTTCAGTGTCAAGAAAGTACTCAATCAGCTCGGCGGGAGTATCAGGAACAACCCGAGACTAGCAAAAACAGAACACAAGCAAAATAACATTCATATACACAATATATATCATGATTAGAAGACCCAATTCAACAAAATTCAGAACCCATTTACTGAATTACCTGTCGAAGAACTCTGCGACGCTCTTTTTCTTCTTGGACTTGGTGTTGGAAGGCTTCTCGGGCTTCAGCGTCTCTCTCTAACCGTCTCTGGAACTCGCGCCGAGCGAGGTGCCCTGTTTGGGGTGGACCCAATACGCCTTCTGGGTCCTTCCTTTGTAGAACAAGATTGAAGTGAGAGTGTTAAGAGATAGTTAAATTGACCGATATAAGTGAAGAATATAGTAGTAGTAATGATTTATGGAGATTGAGAGAGAGAGAGAGAGAGAGAGAGACCCATCCAATGCAGAAAATTGTGGGTCTATAACGGCTTGATCTCTGCTTCATACGGCAGATTAAGCTGGTGGTGGCGGTGCCAATGCTGAGAGCGGCCATTGATGGCAGTTTTAAGCTCTCAAACTTAGGTATTTATGAGGTGTCTTATCTATGTGAAAAATGTTGGAAAATATAATGGTGGTTATCCTTTCCCGGGTCTTATACATGGCTGTGATATTAACTGCTGCTTTGCTTATGGCAGGAATCACAACCGTTGGATTGGTCACAGCTCTACAATCACAATCTTTCCCTGGTCTGGGTATGACATGCGCATGCAATCAAGTTCAAGCACTTACTGAATACGATTAATTATCAGTCCAATTGACTTTAGTAGCTACTTAAATTAATTCAAACATACAAAAACTCAAATAAAATATTTGGATTGAATCAAACACTCTGAAATACATTAAAAATAAAATGTCAATTCTATTTCCACCATCATTCTAACATGCGTACAAAAAGTTGTCAAAATGAAATTATAACTGTTGGTGGGAATGACATCACACCCATATGACCATATTTGTGTGAGTGCAAAGGCATATGGAGATTGAGATGGTCTATACCCAACAACAAAAGTTGGTTTGGTTGGGTTCAATGTAACCTTTGCGTGGGCTAACCTTAACTAGGATTAACATAGTCCCATAGGAGACCTATGATGATAGAAAGAATAATTTTTAATTGAATATAAGTAGAGATAAGTATTAGGGTTGAGTTGAATAATAAACTGTTCAATTTTGGTTTGATAAATAAATGAACTCGAAAATAAAGGTTGAGCTCAATTCCTCTATCTTATGAGCGACTACAAATTAGCATTTTATTCATTTGATCACAAATCAAACTCAAATAGTTTAATTATTTAAAGATTTAATAAGCTTATCGATCTAAATATATAATACTCCACTTGAATTTGACTCGATAAATTATTGAGATTGAAAATTAAGTTTGAATTTGACTTGTTTAACTTACAATATTCGTTTCGTTTTACATTCCTAAAGATGACTAAGCTATATTCATATAAATTAATCATAATATAGTTCTAATTTGCCAATCATCAAATATTGGGCTGGCCGGCTGGTCAGGATTGAATTCTCGTGAACCTCAGCCAGGCACAAAAGTCAAATGGGCCTTAAAAAATAAAACTCAACTCAACCCTATGGGCCCATAGATTAAGACCACTCACCAGATGCCCGAACCTCAAAGGATCGGTCCAACTAAACAGTGGATCAAGCAATTTTTGTTTAGTGATAAAATTTAATTTATGGATTAAGTTATCTGAAAATATACAAGACTGATCGATTTTAAATGACCAAAATAACCCGTGGTCATTTGCAAGGGATCTGCATTCCTCAATTAGGTTCCTATTAAATTCAACTTTGGATGTCCCTTTGAAAAGCCTTAATTTCTGACCATTTAAATGGTCAAAACTCAAAAAATATTAGTTTGTTCAGTTTCCCCTGCACCAAGTATTAGGAGAGACATCCAGAAGAAATTAAATGTACAACTCAATAGCTTTGATTTAGTCTAGAGCAAAGTAGAAAGGTCTTACAAGCAAGATATGATGAGGTCATTGATGGCCTCTCTCATATACTTAGGTCCCATTTGAATTAGCTTAATTTACCTAAATTTATTTTTAGGAAGTTATATTTGTTCACATATTTTTTTAAAAATAATAATCACACCATTTCTTTAGGTATCGAAACTTCTATATTAGTAGTAACTGTAACAAAGAGAGTTGAGTTTTTACCGATCATTATATCACTCTTCAAATCATATATAAGTGATTATTACTCCATCTCTCCTCGAATCTCGTCCAGAAGTAATTTTTTGATCAAGTGAAAATTTGTAACTCTAAAAGTAATCTTAACTTTTAAGTAAAGCTAACCCAATTACAAATAGAGCCGTAGAAGATGTCATATGAATTCTAAAACACACGTCGTATTTTACTACTCCTTCCGTCCCACAAATATAGGCCAAAGTGGTCAAGGCACGCATTTTGAGGAAGCCGATTAAATATTGATTTGGTCATATTTTTCCAATTTTTTTTAAATACTATTCTAGTCTTATAGTAGTAGGGTATTTTAAAAAAAATTAAAAAAATATGGCCAAATCAATATTTAATCGGCTTCCTCAAAATGCGTACCTTGACCACTTTGGCCTATATTTGTGGGACAGAGGGAGTATAAAATATTGCATATTTCAACTAATTACATTTAAAAATATTTTTAACCAAAATAGCACACATTGATAAATTAGACCAATGTAGTAAATGTGATAACATAACATATGTTTTGAATCGTGGGGTCAAAGCTTGTGCAACATAAAAGAAGAATGGAAGGAGTTTACGTGCAAACTTTAAATTGATACATTTTACAAAAAATTTCCAACCAAACATTTACTAGTATCAATTTTGAAAGTTTCTAGCATAGATAGATTTATAGTTTCGTATGAGAGATGTAATCTCATTCATTACATTTCTCTTTCTAGGGTGAAAGTTCAATAGATGGAACATTTTGAATTTGGGCACTGTTGTTACTCTTTCTTGACTTGTGGGATGGTCTCTGCTATTATTGTGTGGAGTGTGGACCCAAAAGACAAAAGTCAGGGCAGGTGTCACGGTCCGCACTTTGGCATGAGGCCATGTGCCTGTGACTTGTCGTGGGGACTTTGCATCAGGACCATGAGGGTCATTGGCATTCATGGATGTGCCACGCCTTGACTAGTGTCAAGAGCTTGGGATTATCAAGAGGTGTTGATGTTGGGAGCGGAAATCCCATGAACTCGTGATAGTGTTTATGGATCATGCCAAAAAAAAATCCGAATCCTTTAACAAATATAGAAGAATCCGTACCTTTGAAATCTATCTGGATTGATCTCAATAAAACGAACTATAGAAGATTGATCGCTGCTCGATCCTTCAAGCCTTCTACCGTATTTCCAAATGCCAGAACGTGAAGAGAGAGTAGCTCTCTTTGTGCTCTCCTTGTTGGACTGCTGCCTCTAGGGTTTAGATATTTCGTCTTACCCTAGTGGCTGCCCAACATGGCATATATATAGGCTACAGTAGGGACCCAAAAGCAAATAAGTTTCGGGCTCCTAATGTAAATATTAAAAACCTATTTACATTAATTATAATTCATTCCACTAAAGAATTATAACTGTACTCCCTAGCTTATTCGAAAATAAATTTCGAGCTCTTTGTTATTAAATACTTATTAATCTCCCCACGTTAAGATTACAGATACCCGTTGATTAAATTAAATTACTGACAATATAATTTAATCAACATCTATTAATTTCCTTGAGACCTTCGACTTAACTTATTTGATATGTCGGATATAAAATCCACCTGCAGGGTTTGACATAATCAAAACTTATAAGTATCCTCAAGGGGGTATCATCAATCCCTATACCAGGACGTGGATTCCGTCAATAATAAATATTCACCATACAATTAATGCAGTTATCCAACTCATCGAGATTATTGACCTATAAAGATCTCACTCTTTATGAATCAAAATAACTAACAATAAATGCATGTGTTTATTAATTATTTTAGGATTAAGAGTATAAGTATTCATAATAATCATGAGGTATTAATTATTTTATGTGTCAGTATAAAATAATTACCTCAATACGGTCCTGTTCAATACACACAAGTGTACTAGCACAAGAAGTTGGAACTAAACCATTCCCCGTAGTCAAGACAGACCTACTGAAATTATGTGCTACAATCTTACCGATAGTGTGTCCAACTCCATCTCAGATTGTGAACAATAGGCTTATATTCTACAAGAACTGATGATCTGATCTTCTGTGTGTAAGCCGAACTCTACACACCAGATCATCTACTATATAGAATAAAAGACACACATGCATAATATTAGAAGATAATATAATGCAAACATAGCTCATACAGATTCTCATTTAATATGCAATATCAGAATTCATTAATAAATAAATACTAAGGTCTATTACATAAAAACATGACTTTTAGTATATAACCCTAACAGTTGATCCTTTAATTTTCAAATGATTTCTCCTGTTGACAAGCCCTCAAATACATAGAAAGCTCTTTAAGGGGGTAGCAGGTAAGCTCCACCTCCCCTATGGCCTTGGTGCCTTAAGTGAGCTTAACCTGTGGCAACATGAGGCCGGGCCTAGGTTGTCTGCAAGGAATTCTTAGTGTCTGCATTGGTGCTGGGAGCACAATGAACGATACCTAGAGGGCAAGCATTGCGCACATTTCCAGGTTGGAGGTTTCGTGCTACGAGTGGCTTAAGCCCCACATATACACCTTCAGTTGGGCAATGGAGCTGAGCGGGCTATCGAGGATCTGAGCTAAGACTTCGTGTGCCTGACATGGGCACAAACCTATGTGCAGTTGGGGTTAGCATGCCTCCCAGCTATTCGAGACGCGCATATATAGCACTACGGGTGTCACAGTGATGCTAGCTTGGTTGGGAACTTCCGTATTGTTGCGAGACATGCGACGAGGCCTTGATGACAGGGGAACCTTATTGGTTGGACGAGTGCTTTGCACTATGAAGCTATCAGTAAGTCGGGGATAGTATGTTGCTATTAATGGGACTCGTTGTGAGTAGTTCTTATTGGTTTTATGCGGGGCACTTTGTGGGAGTATAAGACGAGACAGACTCAAATGGTGTAAGGCCGGCCTTAACAAGAGTGTTGAGACGCTTTCGGCGTTTTCTGCAGCAATGAAACTGTAGGACCGTGACAGCATGGCAGGGCAAGGCACTTGTCTCTTTTGAAGCAACCCAGTGGCTTATCCACAAGCAGCAGCATGGCCATTAAATGGAGCTATAGAATAGACTCCCCAACATCATTATCATACTTCTATTTAATTTTCTTTGGAATATTATGTTTCCCAACACAGAATTAAATTTGACACCCTCCAATTTTTAAAAAAATGAAAAAAACAGAATTAGAATTAAAATTTGTTTGTTTTATGAAAATTTTTTAATTTAATTTTTTTTTTTAAAATGACGTGCGTTTGGTTGTTACGTGGGGTCATGAGGTGTGTTTGCATTATGAAATTATGAACTCTGATCAAAGAGAGAAAATTTGGAAGCCGCGTGAAGGTTGCGTGAGCAATTGCATCATGTGAATGTGTGAAAATTGAAGTGTGAATGCTAAAACAAAACAACTTACCAGGCTTCAAAGTATTCGCCTTTCTCTCTGCTTTCTAGACAGTCAAAGACTCAAAGGTCGTCTTCTTCACACTTCACTTTCATATATCTCATTTCTTAATGCTGTGTCATATCATTCTTCCTCTTCCAGTTGCCATCTCATAGGATATTCAGTGACACCATTAATTGTCTTTTTACAAAACCCTAAAATCATAATAATAATATTTAATACGAGTACAATTTTTCAGTATATCATAAGTCAAGGAATTTGACCAGCTAAGGTAACTCAATCGGTCAAGGATTATTTCTCATAAAACAGAGGTCCTAGACTTGAACATAGACGCCTTAACTATTTAATAGAAGAAATTTGAGAATGATCTCGCATATCTCTAAAGATTAATCTAGTTCGTAACAAAATTTATAGCATTCGATGCCATTAATTAGAATATCTCTATACTCGTGAAAATGCAGTCGTGGCATCAAATAAGAAGGAAAAGTTTTTTTTTTATTGATTAAGCAGCAAAAGGTATTTTAATCATTCATTTTGTTCTAAGAATAGTTCAAATTTGGAGGATATATGTATATCGATCTATATAAATATTTATATATCCATGTTATTACTTTGAAACATTCCATCCTAACAAACAGGAAGGAAACTCTGAAACATTGACAATATCTTGGGCTGTTCGGCAAATAAGATCCATTTTATAATATTTAATTATAAAGTATTTTTCTTCTTGTTTAATTATTAGACTCATATCACATGTACCATATATTTAATTATTTTTCTTTTAGTTTTCATTTAGAGTTTGTAATTGTATTGGACTCCTTATGGGAATTTTTTAAATTGCATTCATTTCAAATTTTGAATTATTAGCCTTCTTTCTATATTTATTCTCAAATAGTCCATTAAAAGTAAGCTGCATTATTAGACCCTCTCTCTTTTTTTTGGTATTTATTTAAAATCAAATTAGATACATACAATACAATTTATATAAATTTACCTGATTTAAAATATACGGCAATTAATGTATTTTATTTTTTGGTAAAAAAATAATTTTGAAAAAAATTTAGAATCAAATTCTATAAATAAGGACAAATAAGTAAGAAGTTATATAATTTATTCTTTTTATAAATCTTGTTTTCTATAAAAGAGGTTTGGATATACAACCCATGTAGGGGGTTGTAGGTTAAATACGAATAGTGCGGTTCCATTGAATGCGGTTTATCATCAATTTATTTCTGCACGTCGAGCGAATCAGCCAAATGATGTAGTCCAATGACTTGTCGGCCTTTCACATCACTTTTGACTCTTAATATTTAAAAAATAAAAATAAAAATAAAAGATATTCCTGCAGCCAAGAATGACTAAATTCTCACTTTTTTATTAAGAAATTTTAATGAGCTGTATATTAAATACAAACAATTTTTCACAGTTTGTATCTTATAAATCGACCGTCAGATTATTGTGATTTTTAGCATGTCTGTCATACATAGGAATAATATTCAATCCAACGGTCAGTTTTTCAAAACACCTAATTTACATTGACCAAAAGACCAAATCAAAACTGAGCCTTACCATGCTTGCTCAGCGGCCAAACCATGCCCCAAACTTATTCAATTTTGAAGTTTGGGAGAGTTTTATGAACTAACCTTATAATTTATTGGTCATTTATTTGATTTTAAAGTTTAGAGATATTGTAAAAATTAACTTATAATTAGAATATTTTGTATAGTTTATCCTTCAAATTAAGTAATTAAGTTTGGTTTTTATTTGTGAGATGCCACTTAAAAAAAATTAAATAAAGAGAATGATACCCATGATGATAATTTCTACTCAACTCCATGGTACAGCTGTAGGCAAACAATATGCATTTAGAACAGGTAACAGATAGTAGACAGGAATTTATACTGAATTGCTAACAATACTCACCACACTCCCAATGGAGAGTGTCCAAGCACTCGCACAGTACTGAATTACAGGGGAGGCTGTACAGTACCTGCAGTTAGCAGATTGGAATAGATTTTTGTTTTATTTTTCATATTTTCAAATCGGATAAATTTAACCTTGTTGATATTATTACGCGTGGATGATCGTCTGTCACTGTGACTTCTTGTTTTCATTTTAATAGTTTGAGTGCAATTATTTTTATTTTATCAATTGAAAGTTAACATAAATCCTCGCTTTTAAACCCACTATATATTAGTTAAGAGCATTTTTTTTTATACGATGATAAATCCTCTCGGTCTGTCCTCTTACGATTTCGGAATCGATACCTAATGCCATTTAATCAGAGTATAACCGAGAGATAAATCCCGGATGTGTGCACAGGCTCCTCAACACACATCATTATCTTCTAATTGTTAGGGCTATATACTAAAAGCCATGTTTTTATGCAATAGATCTTAGTATTTATTTATTAATGAAGTACGATATTGCATTTTAAATGAGAATCTGTATGAGTTATGTTTGCATTATATTATCTTTTAATGTTTTGCATGTGTGCCTTTTATTCTACATAGTAGATGGTTTGGTGTGTAGAGTTTGGCTTACACACAGAAGATCAGATCATTAGTTCTTGTAGAATATAAGCTTATTGTTCACAATCTGAGATGAAGTTGGACACACCATCGGTAAGATTGTAGCATATGATTTCAGTAGGTTTGTCTTGACTACGGGGAATGGTCTAGTTTTAACTTCTTATGCTAGTACACTTGTGTGTATTGAACGGGACCGTATTGAGGTAATTATTTTATACTGACACATAAAATAATTAATACCTCATGGTTATTATGAATACTTATACTCTTAATCCTGAAATAATTAATGGACACATGCATTTATTGTTAGTTATTTTGATTCATAAAGAGTGAGATCTCTATAAGTCAATAATCTCGATCAGTTGGATAACTGCATTAATTGTATGATGAATATTTATTATTGACGGAATCCACGTCCTGGTATAGGGATTGATGATACCCCCTTGATGATACTTATAAGTTTTGATTATGTCAAACCCTGCAGGTGGATTTTGTATCCGACATATCAAATAAGTTAAGTGGAAGGTCTCAAAAAAATTAATAGATATTGATTAAATAATATTGTCAGTAATTTAATTTAATCAACGGGTATCTGTAATCTTAACGTGGGGAGATTAATAACTATTTAATAACAAAGAGCTCGAAATTTATTTTCGAATAAGCTAGGGAGTGCAGTTATAATTCTTTAATGGAATAAATTATAATTAATGTAAATATTTTTAATATTTACATTGGGAGCCCGAAACTTATTTGCCTTTGGGTCCCTACTGTAGCCTATATATATGCCATGTTGGATAGCCTCTAGGTTAAGACGAAATATTTTCTCTAAACCTTAGAGGCAGCCAACCAACAAGGAGAGCACAAAGAGAGCCACTCTCTCTTTACGTTCTGGCATAGGAGGAATACGGTAGAAGGCTTGAAGAGCTCGTGCAGTTTTCTGTAGTTCGTTTCATTGATATCAATCCAGACAGATCTCAAAGGTACGGATTCTTCTATATATGTTAAAGGATTCGGATTTTTTTTTTTTTTGTGGCATGATTCATAAACATTATCACGAGTTCATGGGATTTCCGCTCCCAGCACTAATATGTTTAAATCGAAGAAGAATTAATTTCATATGAACTATTTGTAAGAAACTCCCATATTTTAAAAAGGAAAAAGAAAGTTATCATATTTACCATTAGTTAATATGGATTACGTTGTTCTTCTTAATTGTTTTATATGGACTATCATTATTACTATACTTTGTAATGACAAACTATTGGATGCACTTTTTTAAATATGGGAGGCATTGATATGATTGTCAAATTTGAAATAGCCATTGAAAGATGGGCAAATCCCGAGAAGTCTCTCAAATCTTTCAAATTTATCGAGAAGTCCATATAGTGAAAATATTTTGTCAAAAAGACGAAACTGTCTCGAACACAGTGAAAATATCCACGTAGTGAAAATATCAAATACAATGGAAACACCCACCACAGTGGAATTACTAAACACAATAAAAACACTCAACATAATATTTTTTGTGTTTTCATTGTGTTAGAGTGTTTTTATTGTATTCGAGACAATTTCATCTTTTCGATAAAATATTTTCACTGTATAGAACTCTCGATAAACTTGAGAGTAATATAGTAAAAACACTCAACACAAATTTTTTTTTTTTTGTGTTTTCATTGTGTTAGAGTGTTTTTACTGTGTTCGAGACAGTTTCATCTTTTCGATAAAATATTTTCACTGTATAGAACTCTCGGTAAACTTGAGAGTAACACAGTAAAAACACTCAACACAATATTTTTTGTGTGTGTTTTCATTGTGTTAGAGTGTTTTTATTGTGTTCGAGACAATTTCATCTTTTCGATTAAATATTTTCATTATATAGAATTATCGGTAAACTTGAAAGATTTAAGAAATTTTGGATAATTTTTTTTTTAAAATAACTATTTTTGTCATGACTTTCAATTTTGTCAATAACAATTAAATGAAAGTCCATTTTAAAGATGCTGTAATAAATATGCATAGATGACGAATCCAAAATTTATCCGGGAGTAGGATAACATGTGATAAGAGAAAATTATTATCCGAGCGTGAGCTTTACGCTCTTTGGAAGTCAATTGGGCATCAGCGTCTTACATAAAAAGTTAAAAGCACTCTCGTAAAGCCATATATATAAAGGCTCTCTGGAACAGAGCAGGGGAAACCGGAGCTCACAGAAAGAAAGAAAGGGAAGAGAGAGGTGAAGAAGAAGAAGAAGAGAGATGGGGTACGAGAAGGTGTGTGTGTTGGTGGCGAGTATATGGGTGCTAATTTTAAGTACAGGGACGGTGACAGAGGCACAAGAGACCCCTGCGTGCGCATCGAAGCTGGTGCCATGTGCGAGTTACCTCAACTCAACTAACCCACCAGCATCCTGCTGCACCCCACTGAAAGAGGCTTTGGAGCAAGAAAAAACCTGTCTCTGCAATCTCTACAACACCCCTGGTTTGTTGGCATCCTTCGGCATCAACGTCACTCAGGCCCTTGATCTTCCCAAGAACTGCAACCTCTCCGGCGATCTCAGCAACTGCCCCAATGGTATATATATTTATATATTTACTCTCTCTCTCTCTATATATATATACAAACACACACACACATATGTTCTGGGTTTTCCTCTACGTTTCTTATCCAATTCGCTTGTGAATTCTTGGGTTTGGAACTTTGGATCGTCTAATTCTAATCGTTTTATTTATGTTTTGGTCTTTGAAAAGTTGGGGAACTTGCTGAGTTGAGTCTGGACTCGGACGGGTTGAGCAAGTTTTGTGGGTCGGCTGGGTCTTAAAATTTTTGGAACTCAGTGATTAGCAGTGAATTTTCTGGAAAAAAATTGTATAATTTACAGTAGCCTCGGGACATCCCACAAGTTTTTTTTTTTTTTTGGTAAACAAAATTATATTTTAAAAATTATTTACCAGTATTTTGATGAATTATCTTATTAATGCTATGTTTTTTTTTTTTTTTTTTTTTTAAATATATAGAAATATTAAAATGGCTTACTATTCTCAAAATTTTAATGTCGTTTTAGCTCAACTTCCATGATTTATGACTTGTCTTGACCTCAAATTGATTTAGGAACCGTGCTCAAATCCAAATTCAGTCGACTATCGTATGGAATTTTAGAACCATGAATGGAACAAAATTCCCAAAACGATTTCAACTTTATCTTGAAGGGGAACGATTGTGAATTTTTGCTATGAAAAATGCAATAATTTCATAATTACTTATGGGTATTTCAGCTCCCACCTTTCTCTGTGGATTTTAACTCATCCTCCTCCTTTTAGTTTCAGATACATCTCTTTTCTTTCTCTTAGATTTAACTCAGATTTTCTCCACTTTTTTCTCGACCAACTCTTGACCTTCATCACAATTAAGACACAATGGGGTGGGAAAATCCGCATATTTGCTTAGAAATAGATTCCTTTTGAAGGCATTTTCTCTCTCCTTTTTCTTTCCGACCCTGACTTTTCTGGGTTCCAAACAGAGGTTAAGTTACTCGAGGAAAATTTAACGCCTCTCCTCTCTCTCTTGGTTTTTTTTTTTCGTTTTCTTTAGTTCTATTTTTTTTAGCCCCCTCATATCTTTGCTTTGGAAATGGATGCGTTAACAGAGGTTAAGTTCTTTCCGACCCTGACTTTTCTGGGTTCCAAACAGAGGTTAAGTAACTCAAGGAAAATTTAACGCCTCTCCTCTCTCTCTTTGTTTTTTTTTTCGTTTTCTTTAGTTCTATTTTTTTTAGCCCCCTCGTATCTTTGCTTTGGAAATGGATGCGTTAACTAATTATATATTTTTAATTTTGTTTTCTGCTGTAGGTACGGCTCCATCTCCCACAGCTGGGTCCTCCCCTCCAGGTAACAATTTTCTCTTCCTGCTATGATTTTGATGTCAAAATTGAGGGCGCCGAAAGCATGAATGAATAGGCATTGTCCCTAATCATCGTTTACATTAAATAAATAAATAAATAATTAAATAAAATACTGTTGCAGAAGGGTAGGTCCATAATTTCAGTGAAAAAATATAAATAAGTCATAGGAAGACATATAGTAAATCTAAAAACGAATTAGTTAGACGGTAATGGGATATCATGAAGATGGGTTTTGAACTCATGCCTCTGTTGACGCGTGCTGATGAGGCTTTGCTACCTATAGGCTTGGTGGCATCTTCCATTAGTCTTGACCTCTTGTCTTGTAGGCTGCAGCACAGGGTAATGGAACGAATACAATGAGGAAATGAAACACTGAAAGCGTATTCCATAAAATTTTCTTTTAATTTTTGTGACCAAAGATCGAGTGGTTTGCCAATCACATAAGGTTGATTGTGGGATTGAGTCTTGTTAAATACTCTATATTTATCTTAAATCGTTGTCTAGGTCTCTTGTTTGGTAATTTTCTGTTAGGGCTCTTCGTTCACCACTTTTAATCCAGCTGCTTCATCTAGTGAGAACTTGGAGCATTCTGTTTTACTTTAGACAAACTACAACAACAGAGGTTTGTAAAACTTTCTCAGCCTAGTTTAAACTTTCCTAGCCTGGTTTTAGGATTTCTCAACAGCTCCCTGATGAGTAGCATGGCCAGTATCTAAAAATTGGAGTCCTTTCAATGTAAGATCTAGGGTCTGTTTGCCTTTCGCGGGAACTAGGTCCCTTTCATTCCGATCAAGACAACTTATTTGGTTTAAATGCAGACCAAGGTATTGTGTATTGTTCATTTGCCCTTTTCCTGAAAAACAACCTCTTTGAAGTGATGTCTTGAACCTCCTTGCCTTGGGGAAAAAAAAAAAGAGGTAACCCAAACTTTGCCCATTTAAAAATCGGTGGTGCTCTACCTGGTTGGCCAGTTTTTAGGACTACACAAACAGCACCCTAAGGTTATAACAATTAACAAGCGAAAACCAACTTTATCAAAGAATTTTACAGTGTTGTAATACATGGGATTTCCTTAATACAGTCAATTAAAGGGTGAGTCTTTGACAAAATCCGTAAAGAAATAAAATAAAATGTGGTTGAAAAAGGCCCCAACTCAAATGGTACAAGGTCATTTAACCCTGATATTAATCAATTAATAATTTTTTTTCTTTCCAAACAGTGTTGGATGAACACTCAAACCGAACTTGCCCATCTATATGCATGAATGGGTTACAAATGTAGCTTTACTATTTAGTAATATCAATCATTCAATTATCATTGTAATAATGGGTTTATTCTTGCAGTATCTGGAAAAGATGACAATGGCGTAGGCAGGATTGCCGGGACTGGGATTTCTGCTTTACTCATGTTCTGGGTTTCTATAATCCTGTACTAGGGCTACCTGCGACTGTCTTTGTATCCTTAGGAAACGGATGGAGTTATCAGAGAAAATACTGCAGATCGAGATTGTTTCGGTGTTAGGGATACAGATTTCTACATCTGGAGATTTTGTCGTTTGCCTGCTTGCTGTTACTTGAATATTTAATTTATTTGAACAGTGGTGTTACCATATATCTTTTAATTAATCGAATTTATGCGACCTTAGCTCATTTTACTTGCTGCTTTGTTATCAATATATGGAACTACATCTTTTTGATGCTTTTGGGCTTACTATGGAAATGATTTTACTACAGTAAATTTTACACAGCATTTGATATAAGACCATATTGTTTTCCAAAGCATTTGAAAGGAGTTCATTGTTATATTTTGAATAAAAATTGTGTTGAACAGTCGTGACTGTTCTTTAGGGTCGCGTCTATTCTTTGTGTCCTTACATAGAGTTGTGTCTATTCATGATGTCCTTATACAGAGTTGTGTCTATTCATGGTGTCTGTCTGTAGAGGCACCTTTAAGTCTATAAATAGACGACATCCAAAGTCATTTAGGAATGAATTATTACATACATTCTGTTAGTCTGCATTTAGAGAGAGAGAGAGATAGGCATATTCCGGTTCGCCGTGCTTAAAGATTGTTGTGCTTCTTCTTCAAGCGTTGATCATTGTATCCTGGGAGGCAGACGTCTGAAAAACTCTAAGCACCAATAGGAGGGACGAAATATGTCTTAAGGATATAGTGTCAAACACTAGCCTTGATCAAAACTAACGTATGTTTCTGAATTTCTGCAATATGGAGTTTCTGCATTTCTCTTACACTATGTTTGGATTGAGAGAGTTGGAGAGAAGAGAAGAGAAACTCATTAAGAGAAGAGAAGAGAAGAGAAAGTTAAATGAGTTTCTCTCCACCCTGTTTGGATAGCCTTCATAAGAGAAGATTAAAGAAGATTTTAAGGTATAAATCCCAATATTGCCCTTACTTACATAAGAAGAAAAAAAAAACTAAAGAAGGAAGAGAAAGGGCAAAATAGTAAATCTATCCATCACTTAAACCCTTTCTCTTCTCTTCTCTCCATTTCTCTCCAATTTGGAGAGAATCAAAACAACCTCATTTTCTCTCCCCTTTCTCTCCCCCTCCTCCCCTTTCTCTCTAACTCTCTCAATCCAAACGAGAGAAACTTAAAAAGTTTCTCTTCTCTTCTCTTCTCCTCTCCAACTCTCTGAATCCAAACATAGTGTTATGTGAACAACAGGTAAGTAATAATTTTCATATTGAATATATATCTTCTTATTTAATTGATATGTGATTGGCTACTTGAATTAAATTCTATTTTGTATAGAATTTTTATTCAAGTATTTCTCTTCATTATCTTTATTTGATAATCTTAAGAAGTAATTTCCTACTTGAGATATAATTTGAAATATGTGCATTACGTGATGCTAATATTATTTGTTTATATTATTTATTTAAACTTAATATTATCCAAATTCTAAATAGTCCAATTATATTTTTTCCAACATTCATTTTAGTATCATGCAAGGGACCATTATTACAGTTTTAAGTTTAATCTTAACTGTCATATTTGGCTGGTTTCTCTAATGGCTATCATCCAGGGAATTGGAGTTGTGCCTTCAATTCATTTTAGTTTCACTGGATCATTGCGACACGTACATCTAAATGCCCCATGATCTTCAGATTGAGATCCCTTGAGTTTCCATCACTTGAATAATGAAAATTTGAACTTTCCAGTTGTGTTGAGTTGATCTTCATTAATTCTAATGGTGAAATACACAAGTGATAGTAGTGCAATTTAAACTGGTCCGAGAGCCTTACAGTCAAGCACGATGCAGAGCGCCATTGGGATTTAGGAGTTAAATACTGTGACTTCCCGCTACCCATGAAAACTTGAAACACTACTGGAGCCAACCAGCACATGGGTTGAAGCTTATGGTGGAATGAAGGGCCCAGTTAGGGTTTTGCAGCTACAGAATGGTCCTGGGCCTCCTGGCAGATTGTCAACTTGGCCGGATGGAGTCCAGTGATCATATTGCAAGTGTACAATTGTGGGCTCAATATATATGGCCAGATCTAGTCTGCGTATGCTTTCATGAGTTATACAAGCATATTTTGATCTGAATTAAACAATTGCAGTACACGATCTTAGCCATCCATAGCATATGCGTACATGTCACGTGATGCATATGAATGCCACGTATGGCTGAGATCGTGAACTGTATTTGCGGTATGTACCGTAAGTGATCATTCCTTTATTTTGATAACTGTGGGATATATAAGTTATTCCATAGTTATATATGGCTAGTGTCCATATATGAATATGGAATGCATATTTTGAAAAATTGACCATTGAAATTGATACTGCACTTGTGGATATCTTGCATGCCAAAAATTATGGTGATTCAATGTCAGAATTTCAAAATATAGTTATAAAAATATGTAATCAATAATGATGTCATTTACGAGAAACCAACTCTTAGATTACTGTGATTTTTGGCACACATGACATGCATGAGTATAGTATCTAATCCACTTATCAATTTTTCAAAATTTGTATTCTATAATTATCCATGGGCTTTATGCTTACATAAACTTATATAAGCATATGCTGACTCGATCATTTCTGTATATATGGCTGTCATGTTTTGCAACAGTATTTCACAAACTTCACAATACTACTGCTAAACCCATCTATATCCCAACACATGCACCTTCAGCTTCGTGCAGTTTTGAACTTTTGATGGGGAGCAAAACAAGCACTACGTAAAATCCAATGAGAATGCATTGATATGAATGATATCCATTAATAACCAGAGTAGTGTAAAACCTAATGAGAATGCATTGATATTTATATATAACAAAGAGCCGTAAGTCGGTAAGTCCCATGATGAACATAAGAAATTCTAACCAAACTTGGAATAAAAATACAATGATGCCCATTTATTAAGTTGGGCTACGTATCCATAAGTCCCTCAAATGAATATTTTATACCATTAAGTCCAAAAATCTTTTTAATATAATAAATAGATAAAAGAATTTGAAAATATGGAGGACCTCGTGGTATAAAATTGGACTTCGTGGTATAGAACTTCAAATTTGGGGACTTTTGGATAGTTTTTCTATTAAGTTTCTTTAGTTTGGTAAAAACAAATCAAAACATTTTTTGTTTTTTTTGGCTTCATTTTCTTGAAGGGAAAAAGAAAAAGAAAAAAAAAAAAAAACAAAAGAAAAGAAAAAAAAAACTTTTGGTGTTATCAAACTATGAATGGGGAAATTGGTGAGAGGTCTTACTTAAGATAAGTTTAATGTGAAAAGTCTTCCTAATATTTTTTTCCTTTATAAGGTTCAATTTAAAATTATTTCATGCGAAAAATCCTACTCTTTTAAAAATATTTTTAAAAATGGCGAAATTATCCCTACACAGTGAAAACACTCCACAACAGTGAAAACCCCTACCATAGTGAAAATACCCCGCCACAGTAAAAAACCTTAACACATTGAGAACACCTAGCATAGTAAAAATACCCAACACAATGAAAACCTTACCACAGTGAAAACACCTCAGCCATCATCCACAGATTTGAGCGTCGGATCGTGATGTTCAGCAGCCGGATACGGGAGCATTTCACATAATTTTTTTTAAAATCATTTGGTGGCTTAGCAATAGAGCATGAAGGAAAACAATGATGAACGAGAGAGAAAGATGAGAGAAAGAGAGGAGGAGATAGTGAAAACACTATTGAACCATGTAACTGCATAAAAAACATATCAACAAAGAGGAGAGAGAGAGAGAGAGAGAGAGAGAGAGAGAGAGGTCGAATTCATGGTTTATTGATGCTCGGCACCATTGGAGCTAGCGTCTGCGTCTGTTTTGGCGACATAAATGGTGAGCAGTTGCGAATCTAGCTCTTCGTTAAAGGACTAGAAATTCTCCGTTTTGATCGATGATTCATGGCTGTGGTCGGAATGTTTACCGAAGAAAAATAAGTAAAAAAGAAAAAGAAAAAGCAGTAGCAGCAAATCTGGCTCCTCGTCAATGTTTGTTAAAGAAGAAAAAGTAGAAGAAGAAGCAGCATCATTGAAAAAGGCAATTTAGTGCAAGGGGTATTTTGTCCGAAACGTGGCGAAAGGATTTTTACCTAAAAAGAAATTGGGAGGGGCTATATGCAGCACACCTTTTACTAAAGGTAGCCCATTTAAAATATTCATTGGATCTATTTTACCCTTTTCTAACTACAGCCCACTAAACCCTTTACTGAAGGCAACCTTTATTTATACAAAACAAAAGTTTTAAAATGCCATAAATGCCCAAATTCTAAATACTAGAACCAAATAGAAATCAAAACAAAAACACTGTTCCTTCGTGTTCATCTTCGCACGCATGGCATTGAAGAAGCTCTCCAATCTTCGAGCCATCGAATACCGGCCACGCCATTGAAGCATCACCAACCACCATTGAAGCTTTTCCTTCGTCTTCATCTTCGCACGCCATTAAAGCTTTTGTTTTAGGTTTTTTTGTATATTACTGATAAACATCATATTTTGAATAAATTTGCTTCAAAACATGAAAAGTAGCATTTTATAATCATTATGATACAATGATGTTAAGAAAAAAACACCTGTTTCGATCGGAAAATTAAGAAAAAAATTCAGTGTTCGAATTCGCATTCGGACTGGTACATCCGAATATGGATCTTCACATTCGAACACCACTTGCCGAATACATTTAACAATATTCCACATCAAATAACTGAATGTAGCCCCGACCTTACATTCGGCTCTAACAGATCGAATATTTAACTTTCATATTCGACATTAGCGTGCCGAACATTAAAACATATTTAAAAAAAAAAACCATATTCGAACACCACCTTCCGACTACATTTAACAATATTCGGTATCAGGATATCGAAAACAAAGGAACAATATTCGGTATTAAATAACCGAATACTGAACTTTCATATTCGGATCTACTAGTCCGAATGCCAACTCGAACACAAAACTTTTTTCTTAATTTTTCAATCGAAACAGGTGTTTTTTTCGTAATATAATCATACCATAATGGTTATAAAATGCTGCTTTTCATGTTTTGAAATAAGTTTATTTCAAATATGATGTTTATCAATAATCTACAAAAAAAAACCTAAAACAAAAGCTTCAATGGCGTGCGAAGACGAAGACGAAGGAAAAAACTTCAATGGTGGCTGGTGATGGGTAATATGGGTTGCTTATAGTATTTTTGTTATGTAATGGGTTGTATTTAGTAAATGGGTAATGTGGTCATGTTAATTAAATTTTTATTGTACTATCTTTAGTAAAAATACAAATGGGTGAGTTATACTTAGAAAATGGATTGCCTTTAGTAAAAAGTATGCTACATATAGCCCTCCCAAAGAAATATTAGCAGAACTTTTTGTATTAAAGTTTTCTTATATTTTTGGAAGACAATATTCACTGAATAGTTTGAAAATATGATTTCAAATATATATATATATACTTTCCCATAATTTTTAATCTTTTGATGATTACGAAATCATAGAAGATTATTTTAGGAGAATATAACAAAACAAGTCCTTTCAGTTAATTTTATTTTAGGATCAACAACAGTTTTAAATCATAAGTGGACAATCGGATGCCAATCTAAAGTTAAAAATAAAAATTAAAAAAAAAAAGAAAAAGAAAAAGGAAATGGAATTGATGCCTATCCATTAGAAGTTACTAGAAGAGGCGAGTGAGGGGGCAAGTCCATTCACTGTCTACGCCCGTTTCAATTCGTTGCGTGCACATAGGATGCAAAAGAAACGCTTAAGAAGTAACCAAACCCACCCCAAACCCTTGTATCTCGCGAACATCTCCATCGCTTCTTCGTCATGGAAGCTGCAAAGTTAAACCAGTTGAAGCATTTCGTCGAACAATGCAAGTCCGATCCTTCCGTTCTCAGCGATCCTTCTCTTTCCTTCTTCCGAGACTATCTCGAAAGGTATACATACATAGATACATACATACACTCATCACATATATAACTATATTGAGCAAACTGAACTCACAATACTTCAACATTTCAATCTCTCTCTCGCTCTCTAACATGTTGCAACAATTTGTTTCAGTCTCGGCGCCAAAATTCCATCTTCAGCTTTCGAGCACGGGGAGAAATCGGTAATTGTTCCACACCTTTCTAGGGTTTATATCTCTCTCTCTATATATATATATATATATATATATATATATATATATATATATATAT
>JAESVK010000967.1:1512647-1541456 GCA_017140935.1 Hamamelis virginiana
GAGAGAGAGAGAGAGAGAGAGAGAGAGAGAGAGAGAGAGAGAAATTTGATACCCATAGGGAAGAAGAAAACAAAGAGGGACAAAGAAAAATATATGTGGTGGGATCAAAATGATAGAACAAATCAAGAGGGAAGATAATTAAGTGGTGTAAACTTATAATTGATATAAATTATGTATATAAAACTATAATTTAAAAAAAAAAAAAAAAAAAAGAGTTGGGGCCAGAAGCTAAATTTGAAATTGGTTATTATAGTCTTTATGTTTTAAGGAGTTGTGTGACTTTTTCTTTCCTTATCTTTCCTAAAATTTGTAGTTCAACCTGTTTTTGGTGCCCAATAAAGTGCTTGTTTGATGGGGTCAGTTGACTGATACTTGCTATGCTGTTCTCAGCCTTTCGATTTTCATTTCGCAGGATGTAACTTTGGTTAGTGAATTTGGTGTTAAAATATCTGTTCAAGGTGGTTCCTGCAAATGCTTGATATTTGATGGATAGTAAGCTTAGGCCAACATAGCATATAGAAAAAGAAAAAAGATATACTGGGAATAGATGATGAACTCTGCCGCTGACATGGATATGGTTTGCCATGTACAAATTGAAATATGAATTTTTTTTTTTTTTTCCTTTTTTGGGGGGGATAATCAAGGATTTTATTAAAAAGGCAAAGAGGACAAGGAGTCCTACTTAAAAAAAAAAGCAAGAACAATATACAAAGAAAAACAAAAAATGTCGTGCAATAAGACATGGTGCAATAGATTGCAATGCAAGTTTGCTTGAACGTGCAAAAGCATGCATAGGTTGATAAAGTTTGTCAAGTTTCCAACCTAAAAGCTTAAGCTTGTAGGTGGAGGGCCCAAAAAGGTATATGAAGACATGCCAAGCCCTTTATTTGGGCGCTGTGAGATTTCAACACTATTCCGTTGAAACAAGACAAATGGGCCTGAATTAACTGAAGAACAGGCCTAGACACGGGAAGGTGTGAACCAAGAATGATAAACAGGTCAAAGTGGACTCGAGTGCCTTGCTCTGATACCATGTTAAGTTTCGAAGCCTAAGCTTGTTGGTGGAGGGCTCAAATAGGTATGAAGACATGTCAAGCCCTATGTTTGGGTGATGTGAGATTTCAGGAAAGTTATTTATTTATTTATTATTGGAAAGTGGAAACATTAGATTAAGACCCATTTTACATAATTTGACAATACTTCCACTTCTGAACATATTTTTGTTAGTGAAACTCGATGGATGGTTTGTTCTGGTGTCCACAGGACATGATCAGAGAATCTGAGATAATTTTGAGCACATTGGATGAAACAAGGATATGGCAGCAATCCGTTGATTGATAGGGTTATTACTTGATGAATTTATTTCCTTTGTGACTGCTGAATGTTTTAGTAGTCATTTTGATGTTTTAGTATATTACTTTCTTTATTTACCCTCCATTTGGTTCTCAAAAAGAAGGTAGTGACAGAAAGGAAACTGCTTAAAAATGCTCAAGAGAGGAGAGTGTTTTTCTTCCTTCTCTCTCAATCTTTCCGAGAACTAGATGGATTCTTAGGTTTTCCATTGTAGGAAAAATAACTTACAAGCTCTATTCATTGAAGTACGCGTTTTATTGTCGTATTGGCGTGGACTTTGGAAGGGTAAGTCATCAAGTTGTGTCTTGTACTTCAAGTACATTGGTTGGAGTAATTGATAGATAGATAGATGGATAATATAGGAGTGCGCGCGCACAATATATTTTGAGAGGGAGAGGGGTAACCATGACAACATCACAATCCAACATGGCACTATAAGTGAAGCCTCTATTGGTTGCAGTGGATAACTAGGATGGAAATGCTTCTTTCATATTGAACTGTTGTGACTCATCATCGTGATTGACGTGGTAAGGGCTCTTAAAAGATCAAAAGGGGTATGATGTCCAATAGTAATGAGCCATGTTAGTCAAGATGAAGAGCTAGGATTTATTGCATTTTTCTTACTAGGTAATAGACATAATAAATCCAGGGTGTTAGTGGGGGAAACAATTTGCTCTTGATTTGTTAGGAATATATGTGGAATGTTTTCCAAACAAGAGAAAAAGAGCAATTAAAACATGAATTTTATTAATTTATTAAGTAGTTACTAAAGTGGAAAGAAACAAAGAGCTAAAACATAAAGTTTAGATCTGGAAAGACTTAAATCGAAGCAAAGAGTGCCCAAAGGAGTAACAGAGGCAAAACAGAACCTTTGTCTACCTTCACCCTTCAAAAAGAATTCCAATTTCAGCTGTTGGCATGGTGTGAAGTGGTTTTTGTGGCACTTCATGGGTTGAAAGTCACTACACATGGCGAGCCTCCTTGACATCAATCTACATGTGTAAGTTCACCGCTCTATCTTTTAACTATGGGCAAACATAATATAAAATTTCAATGAAATTCTTTATTTTATTTTGGCAAGCAAGCTTCCCACAGAATAAACAATGGTTGTTGAAATTTTCTCATCAAAAGCCATACTTTCCATTTAAACTAAAATTTAAAGCTTTAAGTTTAGGCTGTTAACTATATCATTTGCTTTATTGTAGATAAACTGGCCATTCATTAAATCAAAACATCTTGCGAGAGATGGCTTTCCAAGTAATACTTGTTCATCATGATTTCTGTATCAAAGTTTTGTAGTTTTGTATAACATGGGGATATATGGAGAATGAATGACTTTTCTGCCAAGTTGCTTACTTTGTAACCTAATTGATGAGGCCTGCTAATGGACATTATTAAAAATAAGTGTTTCTGTACTATGATATAAAGCTAACCCTCTGTGGATGGATGGTGCTGTGAATTCCTAAAATAAGCATAGCACCTTGGCTAAATCGAGTATTTCAAAGGCAAAATAGTATATTTAAAAATATTAAGTCTTGCCACCTCATCTACCACTTTTATGCATGAAAGCCACTACCCATTCTCTAAACTGTTTTAAACTACCTAATGGATGACTGAGGACAAAAGAGGGGGATAAGATGAGGTAAGGTGCATACTTTACCCCTCTATTTGTTCAATCCCTAGAGAAGTAAAATTGATTTGAGCGCTTGGATGGTCCTTTTTCCTATTAAGACATTTGGAGAATTGACATTGATTTAGAAATTGCAGTGATTATTAGTGCCCTGATTTTGTAGATCTTGCGAACGAGCTTGATTTGGAAGTTAGCTTGGTGCAATGAACAAATATGGCACACCAGAATATCTTTAATATCTTTCTCGCTGAATTTTTGCTGCTAAGTGCCTAAGTATGATAGGGATTCGGGAATGTAGATACGATGAATGCTATCCCACTTTAGCCATTTATGGGATTTATTGTGCCCTCTCTCTCTCTCTCTCTCTCTCTCTCTCTCTCTCTATATATATATATATATATATATATATATATATATATATATATATAAGAATATGTTCAATATGTATTACAGTTCTATACATTTCTTACATTTTTTCCCCATTATTGGCTGATGGTTTTGCAGTGATGAAGAACCCTGCTAACCTTGCTAAGCATCAGTCAAATCCCAAGGTGGCCCCTATAATTGCAAAGATGATGGGCAAATTTGCGGGACCAAAATAAACAGTTTTAAAGATTACAATGATGTTTGTAAGGGATTGATCTTCCATAGTTTAGGCAGCCAGTTGTATGGTTGCTGAGGGGCTACCTCTTCATGTGTCACAGCTTTGATAAAACATGTGTAGCTCTTCTTCTACTTTTGTTTACAGTAATTGGCATGGATTGTTTTGTTTGATGCCTTAAAATTGTCATTGTGTTTTAAGATTTTTATATTACAGACTGAAAGGATTCATCTCATAGCCTGAAAGGAACTATTTTTTATTTATTTACTACTTGGAATCCATGCCATAACTTAATACTTTTTTCGGTTCTAGCACCATATTGATTGTCACATTTAACTGTTGTTAGTTTTCATAGAATACCTGAGCTACTTGTGGAGTTTGTGAAGATTATTGCTGCATATCTGGCATGTTGAAAAGTACTTATTGGGCTGATGGCTGCAAGAAAATAACAGGAATGACGAGGGAAATATAGAGAACAACTAAAATGGATTCCTAATTATATCCGTTAAATTGGTGACCTTGGACTCGTGTTGATGCTTTAACTGAATTTAGCTTGAATTTATCCAGATGATAAATGAATCTCTTCTGAAGGGCGGGAACCTGGAACGATAAATGAATGTCTTCTGAAGACTCGAGGAAGCAATGGTCTTTTTTTTTTTTTTTTTTTCATTTCAGTGAAGATGAAATTTGTTGTCCTGCTAAATTTCAATCTGGCACAGTTTTCTAGTGAAATCTCTCTCTGCTATTTGCAGTGGAAGAAGGCTGATTCTAGTAGTCTAGTAGGAGAACATGTACCATTGAAGGTTCTAAAAAGAAAATTAAAGGTGTGTCTGGAGGTCTCATGCGAATTAGAGGGCTTGCATATTCTGTGTCAGAGTGTTCTTAGTTGCAAGGGTGGGGGGGTGGTTAATTGGAACTTTAGAAAATTGCTCTTAGCATTCCCAGAACTTGCAATTTTTTTAAGTTTTTCAACGAATGTTTCGATATAAACTCAGCTTAGGCATGCAAACAAGTCCAATAATATGTTCAATCTTAGTTTCAAAAATTAAAAAAACTTGCGAGTTTGAACTTAGACTTGTTAATCTCATGAACAAATTCGAACGAACTAGTATTTTAGTTTGTCAATTTTGAGTAGTTTGATTGTTCAAAACATTAATGAGCAAAATAGTAGTACTGTATTTTACTTTGTGACAAGTATTTCTAGTAGTAGTACTATTTGTTTCAAGTTTAGAAATGAATTTGAGCTTGGTTTGTTAATCTTTGAGTTACAATGAGCTACTTCTCGAGCAAAACTAATATAACTTAGGGCATGTTTGGGTTAGTCTTAAAATTTCACTTGATCTAAGAAATGGAGTGATAATCACTTTTGGACAACTTGATGAACCAATACGATGGACGACATACTAAAAGTGATTGTTACAAAAGTTGTGGCCTCCCTACAATCACTTTTTGTATGAAAAATTTGATATGTTAAAATATAGTTTGAGTTAACTTTAAAGAGAGATGTAAAGAAATTATTTTTAAAAAGTGATTTTAGAAAAATTAATGCAAACTAACCCTTGATGGTCCTATTTCGCAAGCAATGCCTTGATTGTAATATACTTTTAAAATAAATAATCTTTCAACGATTTTCTCAACTTGAAAATGCAAGCGTTAGATTAGATATTTTGAAAATTAACCGTTGGATGACATATTTCGCTTACATACATAATGCATGCCCAAAAACACATTAATCCAATGGCTAATTTTTCAAAACAAGAATTATGAATTATAAAAAATTGTAACAATTTTCGATAGTTTTTTTATACTTCATCTCAAAAATATGATTTTTATTTACTTATAAATTAATAGTTTGATCAATGTGATTTTTTGTATATATGATGTGTCATGTGTGCACATATATAATTTAATCCAATCGTTAGTTTATTAAAATACCTATTCCATATTGGTTTTACAAACCATATGTCAAACTATGGATAAGGTGGTGTGCGTAAGACCAATAGTAGAAAAGATTTTGATAAATTGACCGTTGGATTAAATAAAATTGTTATGAATTTCATGCTCGCAAAAAATTATAGTGATTTAATGGTCAATTTATGACAAATGTTCATGAAAAATTATAATAATTTAATTCTTCAAAATATCATAATTTTTATCCAGATAGTTGTTTTTATTTTTATTTTTATTATTTTTTTTAAATAACCATTGGATCATTTTGATTTTTGGCGAGTATGTAATTTATAATAAGTGCATCTAATCCAACGGTCAGTTTTTCAAAATCTATTTTTGTATTTTTTTCCTATAGAATATAGATTATAGAGGTCACCTTACACATAAACAATATAGTTGTGTAAAGTGAAACTTATAACAACACCGTTCCTGTCATCGTGAACAGAGATAAAGCTTGAATAATTGAAAAGATAGAAAGAGTTAACAAATTCAACACAATAAGGGAGATTTGACTTATTATATAGGAAATATATAAGAATGGTTAGAAAATGTTAGATTATTAGTGAGATCACCGAGATGATGAGAGAAAATTAAGTAACTAATATTATTAAAAAATAGTTAAAAATGTTTAAATTGATGGGAGGGACATAAAAGTTAAGAGGTCGTAATTAATAATTTAAATTCCATTCTATATTATCTATGATAGAATATATAAAAGATAATTGATGTATCAAATAAATTTATATATTTTAAATATAAAATTTATATAAATGGGGATAGAGAACTCCTGCAGGGCGGAAATGGGGAATACCCGTGGGGTGAGATCGTGGGGTGAGATGGGGCACTGTAAATCCATCCCTGTCCCGTGTCCCGACGAGATAAATTCCATTCCCACCCCACTCTATCCCCATACCCACCCCTATAGGGGCAAGGCTGGACGACCCCCCGCGGGAATGGGCAAATTGCAATCCCTAGATGCGAGCGCCCCCGCTTGCTGTTGAAAGAATTAAACTCACTCACAGTCTTGCTTTCAATGGGAAAGGAAATTGACATGTCACCAACCAATGAAGTATTACCTTTGCACATTAAGAATCAAGTCAATGCCAAGACTTTGTTAACAAAACCCTTGGGTCAAGGGACCTCCATATAGGTAGGGCGTGTAGGGTTTGGTATAAAAAGATAAGAATTGGAAGCACATATATAGTGGTGGTTGTTGTTTGTACCAAATTTAAATTTTGAAAGCGGTCCACTTTATAAATATAAAAGACTAAATCTCATTTTGATAGGACTAACACGAAATAATAATTTTTTATTTTATAAATATGCAAAGTTGGAATGTATAGATTTGAGTTTTAAGATGAACATTTCATTCATATAAATGTTAAGACCGTATATCCAGCTGACTTGTACTTTGTTTTGATAACCAACATAGGGAATAATGACATTTTATTTTGTATGTATGAAAAGCGTGAGTGTTTATCTTCAAATCTTGAAAGTGGTCATTTCATTATTATCAAGGATTAAGAGAATGCAGGCCGGTAATTGCAGGTTTTTAATCAGCAGCCAATGTTTCAGTCTTTCACAGATTCATGGAAGATAATCAGTGTGCTGATATGCTTGCTAAGATGGGGTGCTCTTCTACTTCGAATTTTGTGGTCTTCAATGAACCCCTACTTGTATTTCTCTGTTATTGTACTTTGATGCCTTGGGCACGAACCTTACCAGATGTATTTCGTCTTCCTAGTTTAATATTATTCATTTTTTTACCAAAAAAACAAAGACTAAGAGAATGTATCAATTCATCAAGATGCTAGTAAGATAGGATTAATACTAGCTAGCTAATAGGCTTTTTTATTTTGTAGATAGATGCACTATGTCACTGAGTAGCTCATCATGCATAGATGATGATATCATACGACATCTTCATAATATTACAATATTAACATGATTCTATAAATTGATGAGATTTCAATACCTAATTAAGCTAACAAAAAGTAAACCAATGGTATAATAATTCCCATGCACCAAACAAAGACCGGCGGCCAATACCCACTCAAAAGTATAAATTCCCATACAAAATTTCAGTTATCTCACCTACTTATCTTGAATTACTGATACGATTTGTAGTCCACATTACGCACTAGCTTAAACCAAATACAGCACCCAATATTAAATTTCTTCTTTTCCCACCAACCTTATTAATTCTCTCCTCGATCACTTTGACATTCATAAGACCTTTAAGGTCTTATCAGACCAATGAGAAGGAACAATATCTGTGGTATACATCCAATCCATCAAGAAATTCTCTCTCTAGGGAATGCCTCGTCAATTAGACCACTAATTATGGAGTTGATTATTTGGATCTTTTGATATGGGAAAAGATTTTATGACCCTCTAATCAAAAACCCAATATTTGTTCTGATCCTTAAGTGGGACGACCAAATTAGATCCTTTCTCATGTGTGCGCATTACCATGGAAGAGATGTTCGTGCTAATATGATAAATGACGACTGCACTTCTAAAAAATTAAGGGCTCATTTGAATAAGCTTCTAGTTCCTGTTTTTTTTTTTTACTTTTAAAAGTAAAAAAAATGAAAATTTTGTGTGCAAAAAATTTGATAGTTACTTTAAAAAGTTGAGGTAGCAAGAAATTCTTGCTTCCTCAACTTTTAAAAGTAATTATCAAAATTTGCGCGCAATATAGAAAATATAAAAAACTTTCATTTTTTTTTTTACTTTTAAAAGTAGAAAAACAGGAAGTAGTAGCTTATCCAAATGTGCCCTAATTTTTATTTTATTTTTATTATACAGCTAGTCGATCTCTCTCGTAATTAAGCTTTTCCCCTAAATAGCTTGTTAGATTTTAATTTAATTTTGTTTTTGTTGATTTATTTTTAATGACGGATGCATTACTCACAAATTACGTCATTATGATACCCTAATCAAATTATTTAATTGACTTTACAATAGAAGTTGAATTAATTAATCATATTTTGTGGAAAAATAGTAATCTCAACGTTTATGAATTCCAATTTGGTAGCTAGCGGGTCGCTTTGATGGTGATTGAGTCATAATGATGCATTGTACTCTTCAGATGCTCATCATCAACAAGAGTGGAAGAATATTGTATAAAAAATGCGACCTTTAAAAAGTTTAGGGTTTAAATATTAAGAATGGATAAAAAGTTATTTACCAGATTAATAAAATAATACTTGAATGAACCGTGCCATTGTTTCTTTCTTTGAAGGAAAGATGATGACTCATTTGGACACATTAAAAGGTCATTGTTCGATGTTGGTTTAGTTGAAGTGGGTTTTAAAGGGGTGGACAAGAAACGATTTTATTGGATTTTTACAATTATTTCATACACGTACGGGACATGCAGGTTTTTTTGACACAATTTTTACTTTTTATTTGAGTTACAAAAGTTACCCAGTATGGGATAAGTATTTTGAGAAATCGATCGTAATATTAGATATTCAGCTTTTATATATATATATATATAAATGTTTTAATCAAGAGTACCTGACTTTAATTAAAGTCAGCTAAGAACACAAGCTAGCCCTTGGATTGGAATCTTGAAATGAATCATCAATTAAGTGAATGAGAATCCAATTGCTTGTGTTCTTAGCTGACTTTAGTTAAAGTACAAGAACACTTTTCTCTCTCTCTCTCTCTCTCTATATATATATATATATATATTACGTATGTAAAAAATTACATTGATCCTATTGGTTTTTCAAAAAAACCAATTGTAACAGTTTCACAAAACTTTTTACACTTTATTTTTATTTTTTCAAAAAAGCAATTGGATCAATGTGATTTTTGGTATATATGATGTGTATAAGCAGAATATTTAATTTAACGGTCGATTTCTCAAAAAACCTATTTCACTCTAGAATTTGCAAATCATGCATTTAATTAGGAGTAAAAACTATGTGTCAAGAGAACCTGAACCTATATATTACGTGTGCTCTCTATATATAGTCATAGATAACAATTTTTTACCACTCCAATATTATAATTTAGATGATATCTCTACATTTCCACAAGAAAGAGGTACGAATTTAAGCCTGTTAACTCTCAAAATAATTGATTTAAATGGTGTTCGATCTCGTTTGGTAAACCACACAAACAAACACACCAACCAACCCACAAACCAACAGCCAAAAAAAAAGTGCATATGTTGATTAATTGTCGATATAAAGCAACAGCAAACAGCAAGGACCCAAAAATATTATGGCCATATGAAAATGAGTGGCCATAAATTTTGTGTTATAACATAATTGGTACGTTCTGTTAAATGCATGAATGAAAATTAATTACATACCTCTTACATGCATCGGCAAATGTTTTGTACACTAATTTTTAAATTTTGAAGTAGGTTTAGATTTCTCTCTCTCTCCAAATTCACCCATAAAATATATATTGTGGGTACAATCACTCTTATGGTCTGTTTGGAAATTTTAAAAATTAGTTCAGACTTGATCTTCTCATTTATTGCTAAATTGTTTTTAAATAAGTTAATTTGAAAAAAAAAAAAAGCATTTATGCTTTATTTTCTATACAAAGTTAAATAAATTTATAAATAAAATAAAATAAAATAAAGCTAGTAAGTGAAACTCAATTCGCCCTAAATTTGCCAATCTTTTTTACGACGTCTCTAAGTTAGTTACTGGACAAATTAGGTCTAAAGTCATAAATACACACTCACTAACATAGGGTCAATTAGGGTAGATGAATTGTATGAAAATATGTTGTTCCTTTTCACATGTTCTATTCCTTTAAATTTTGGAGGATTAATTAAATTGTGACAGCATCAAAGAAATTAATTCTTTCAATATATTAGGAAAAGCTTCAACATCATGTAAAAAGGAAACAAATTAATTAGCTAGAGAGTGCAAAGGTGGAATTCCAATATGGAAGGAATTGTGAAATGTGAACAAGTTTTGGACCTCTAGTCGTTGTGGTGATCATGAACTCACAACTGCTACAGTAATTGCTGTGCTTCAACCAGACAGATACCAACCTTACAAGCAAGGCCACCCTTAGCTTCCCCTTACTATATAGTATATACTAAGTATATATTTAATTAGGTCCAATATATTTGTGTGTACTTAAAACTACGTAATTAATTACAGAAATGCTAATATAAGGTACACCTGATGCAAAGTTGCAACAGATAACTTCCATTGGGTCAACTGTAGAACATATTTAAAAAACCGACCGTTAGATTAGATTCATCTCTTATGAATGCCATGTTTGTAAAAAATCATAGTCATCTAGTGGTCGGTTTTTGAAAAATGACAGAATGAAAAATTGTGACTTTTTTGTTCTTAAAATAATATCATCATTTTTCACAGTTGATTATTTCAGCAATTGACCGTTGGATCTCCGTAATTTTTTTTTGAAAATATGATATTCATAAGAGGAAAATCTAATTTAACAATTGGCTTTTCAAAATATGCGCTGTAGTTGCTTCAACGGAGGTCACCTGATACAACTTTACATCAAGTGTACCTTATATTAGTATATCTGTAATTAATTAAAAAAAAAGGGTTTATATTTGTGTAAAACCGTCTTTGCATGTGGATCATCGATTGATCTTGTATTCTTGGGATTTGAGAGCTTCTACGTGGTTGATCTTGAATGATTCAATTCAATCGGTGGGTGGGAGATTGCGAGGGCGTAGCAAGTGTTGTGTATGATTGTGACCTGCATGTATGTCGTACAGGTGCATTAACAAGTGAAGTTTCCCTCTTCCCTTTCCTTATGGGGAAAGTATTAATTAAGTTCTAATAATGCATGTTTGTATAATAATAGTCTATTAAGCAAAGGGCAAAAGAAAAGAAATTAAAACACCTAAGATTATCTGGTGTATGGTGCCTTGCAAGTTATTGTTTGTGTACTTCCCCTTGTTTTTGGACACATGGCACCACAAAGGAGCTAATAAATTTCATGATCTTAATAATTATACATGATAATCTCATTGATGTGGACCGTAAAGTATATTGACCAATTTTATTTTTTCGTGTACCATTAATTATTTAGTGTTGACAATTAATTCAAGATGATTAATCAACATAAATCAGATCAAATAAGATCGAAGCTAATTAATGGGTCTTGGAGGGTGTAGTGAATACAATTTTAACTTTTAATATTACACGAAGTGATTAATTTTGAACTTGAAAACCTGTACATTAGTACTTGACATGCATGTGGTCCAAATTGAAACTTTAATCATTAATCAAATTTGAAGACAAAATTAGAATTTTGTACTTGTGGGCACATGATCATGAAGTTTAATTAACTAGGTGGGCATATATGCAGTTGAGGGAGTCGGGGTCCACATTGAACAGGACACACCTAAACCAAGAGATGAAAGTCAAAAAACCAACCATTTGGGTTATGAACCAAACCCTAGCTACCTAGCAACTTAGCTGCATGTTTAGATAATGTAATTTAATTTGAATAACTGTCCAAAAGAAAAACTAAACATATAACTTGTACTCTTGAGGCCTAGGAGACCTCTCTTATAAGACACGTGTCGACATGGGCCATATGTTGATCGCTATGTAACTTGTACTCTTGCCGGCCATTTTCATCCATCCGATTCAAGATCAAAGATACAAGATGGATGGTCAGGAAACAGGGTTTTCTTAATCAAATTTGAATCTGATCAGACAATGGAACAATCTAGAATTATGCCCAAGTGGCAAGGGGTGTGGCTTTTTGAAATGGTATTATATATGGTACGTCTAAGTATTTACAATAAAATATATTTGGTCCGTGTCAAAGATAGTAAACCCTTTTCCCGTGGTCCGTTTTCCTCAGATATACACGCATGTGTATGATGGTGGGGGGGTAAAGTAATTGAGATAATATCTTGTGGTGGGAGTGGGAAGAATTTCAATTCAATGGTGCTTATTAGGACCCCACAACAACAATTCTATAAGTCTATGAAGCCTGGATGGATAGTTCTAATACAAGATCCAATTTTATTGAACGGGTCATTAGCTAGTCACACTGTTTTCTTTTCTTATATGTAGTGAAATTCACTACCGAAATTACTTAAAAAACGATCAAGCGATCCTACCGTTCGTCCTTTCATATGAGAATGAAATTAATGCGATAGAAATTCAAACTGACTTCACTTTATGTGAAAGAAATATATTACTGTTTGACGTTCTGTCAATTATTCTTCTTGAGCTTATAAATGAGTCAAAAAACTTTCTGTAAAATGCTTTAATGAATGACGTAATTTTTTCCCGAAAGTGTTATTTGATTGATATGGAAAATTTGATTATAAGTATAATTGCAAGTTGTTAATTTATGGGTCAGGACCATTTTAAATTTTGTGTTTAAATACAGAATATTTTAAATTATCGTCTTATCTTATAACTTATATATGAATTAATACAGCAAATAAGCAAATAGTAAATGAATTGAATGGAGAGATCTACAACTCAAAGTAGAAAATTTGATTATAAGTAGAATTGCCAAGTTGTTAATTAATCCTGTACATTAATTGCCTTGAAATCGTCACAGGTGAACAATTATTATATCACCTTATGCAATTAACAATGAAATTTTTAATAAAATGGCTTCTGAGTGCAGCATCAGACAGGATGGGCAGCTCCTTTACAAATAAAGAGTACTAGTTTTTGAACTTTTTGTGGTCAACAATCACAGAACACAAAATCATTGTCTGGTGGACTAAAATCATCCAGCTGCATTTCAAGGCATGCCTAAGCAGCCACAAAGAGGTGGCATATTCTGATTGGCTGCTCCCAAGAATGTCTGCAACAAAGGATCATCCATAAACCGACAAGTGATATGATGATGATGATGATGGTGGTGGTGATGGTATTAGAGCAATGATGGGTTTTGCTCACCTTGAAATTAAACCCATCAAGGAGGTTGATCCATAGATCAGACGGTTCGTGTGAGTGATACAAATTAAGAGAGCATAGATATGAGCAGCAGCATATAATTTGCAAATTGGTAGTGTAATATGGACACGTAAACGTGGTGATGACGAAATGGGTGATGGTATGGTTGAGTAAGAGTGCAATCAGGGAGTGGATTGTGTAGGAATATGGGAAGGGAAATTTTGGATGCTTAGATGTAGCTCTGTCGTCGGGTCACCCATCATTCACCATCACCATCTTGTGGAGCTAAAAACACCAGAACAGGTGCTTGTAGTTCCCAGGCTCCTTTCATATATACCAATGGTGGGCCAAGGAACTCACTCTTATGTGTGTATGCAATATATATTATATACGGGCATATTATTATAAACTCTAGTTTACATGAAGTTGCATAACATGACTTACATAGAACCAAATAAATAATACACTGTATATTTTTAAAAATTATCTGTTAGATTAGATACACTCCTTATAAATTTCATATTCGCCAAAAATCACAGTAATCCAACGGTCGATTTGTAAAAATACTGATTGGAAAAAAAATGGTGATATTTTAAAGAACAAAATGTTATAAATTTTTATAGTGACATTTGTCAAAAACTAACCATTGGATCACAGCAAGTTTTGGGGAACATGAAGTTCATAAGAAAAATATTTAATCCAATAGTCGGTTTTTCAAAACTTTTTCTATAATTGACCTTATGAAAATCACCTTACGCAATTTTACTTAAGATCCATCTTATAATAGCTAGACTCCTTGATATATTATATATATAGTAAATATAATGGGCCAAAGAAAGGTGAGAACTTTATATAAAGGTGGGTATGGGACTTTTGAGTCTTTACAAGTTGTGTTAGAGACTTGTTTTAGTGTTGATATAGTGATGGGCAGACAACCTTGCTGTGACAAACTTGGGGTGAAGAAAGGGCCATGGACGGCCGAGGAAGACAAGAAACTCATCAACTTCATTCTCACAAATGGCCAGTGCTGTTGGCGTGCTGTTCCTAAGCTTGCCGGACTCCGCCGCTGTGGCAAAAGTTGTCGGCTACGCTGGACTAACTACCTTCGCCCTGACTTGAAGAGAGGCCTCCTCACCGAAGCTGAAGAACAATTGGTCATTGATCTTCATGCTCGTCTTGGCAATAGGTCACTGTCTCTCTCTCTCTCTCTCTTTTCTCCATTATTTTTTCATTTTGAACATCATACATTATGTGGTGTTTGGAGTATTTTTGGTGTTAATAATCAAATTAAAGGTGTTTGTTGTAACATTTACATGGATAGATTTTGAATCAACCCATTGCAAATCCTCACTCTAGCTAATCCAAAACATCGACGAAAGCTCGCATACCTGGAGAACACTTACATCCATCACTCATAATAATTATCTTTCTCCTCATTCGGAAGTTTGTCATTCAGGTTTTTCAGCTTTGATCAATCATAAAATTTAGGAAGAAAGATTACAATTTAAATTAATGTTTTAATCGGAAGAATTGATTTTACGATTAAAATATTTGGTTGGAAAAGAAAGCACACCTAATTAATAAACATCTCTATCCTTAGCAAGCTTACCAAAGACATGTTTGGTTGAATGATACTTGACTTTGAAGGTTGCTATATATTTTCTTAGTTGATTTTATTTATTTATTTTCTTTTTTGGTCAAATGTAAAGGTGGTGCACTCACACCACAGTAGCCTTGACAAGAGATGTCAAGGTTCGTTCACTGAGTCCTAGACAAAAAGCGGATACATGATATCATCTTTTAATTAATGGTCTATTAATTGGTTCATTAAAGTAGCACTATATGCTTGTTTAATAATGTTCGATTTCTCCAACAATGTATATATATACATATAAAAGATTTTCGTGCTAAATTTATCTTTGAAATCTAACATGCCTTATGAAGTTTGCCAATAAAATTACTTTACTTATGATAGTGGGTTTTATTTTATTTTTTTTAATAAAACATATATTTATTTGTTTATATTAATTTTGTATTATTTGATCCTTATAGGTGGTCCAAGATTGCAGCAAGATTGCCCGGAAGGACAGATAATGAGATTAAGAATCACTGGAACACCCATATCAAGAAAAAGCTTCTTAAGATGGGAATTGATCCTGTCACTCATGAACCTTTCCAAAAAGAAGAAACAGCAAAGGAAACAGAAAATCATGAAAATCATTTACCAGCTGAATCCGACAACAATAATCCACAATTACCAGAAACTGATGGCCTTATCAACTCAGAATACAGCTCAAGCTCGTCAGCTGAAAATTGTCCCAGTACTGATCATGAATCCCATTTACTAGGTAGTATTTGCAAAGATGACCCATTATTAATGAACTGCTTGTGGGGTGATGAAGAAACTCCCCTAATTGGTGATCCATCGTGGAAGTTTCCAATGGCAGACGTCGAAAATTTTAACAGTAATATTGGATTGCCATCCTGGGAGGAGAACTGTGCATGGTTATTGGATTGCCAAGATTTTGGTATCCATGACTATGGTTTTGAGTGTTTCAATGACATAGAATTGAACGCGATAAATACGTTTGAGATGGGTGAAAAGCAATAACATGCACCATACTCGAACTGTGTGGGGATCATCAAGAACACAAGAAAATGTTACATTAATATATATATATGTATACATTAGTGCCCATGTTACGAAGTACCATGTCTGGCTCACTTTTAATTAGATTCTTAGGTTAATTTTATCCATGTTTTATAATGTTATGGAACATTCTTGGAGGGTTGGAGTTAAACCTCGAATATATATACTGAGAGGTTTCTCAGCAACCAAATGAAAGAATGTTATATATACCAAAACCCAAATCATCAAAAAGGTGATAAATACCTGGTTTCTTAAAAAAAGTGCTGTAATATTTGTGTAAAAGATAGGGACACATTGGGCATTATTGAAATGTTAGTGGGTACGTCTTGTGAATATGCATGAAACCTTTTGTATATAATGTATTTATATGTTGAATTACAATAAAGATCTGAGGAAAAGAAAGGTTCTTTTGTTAATTGTTATTATTTTTTAAATAAATGTCACGAAATATTCTATTCGATCACCGACTAGATGTTGTATATATTCTCTCTTTATCTTCTGCATGTATTTTACCCTAGGTTAAAAAAAATAGTGGGGGTCTGCATGTATTTTACCCTAGGTTAAAAAAAATAGTGGAGGTCCATGGACTTATGACTCAAGTGGGCCGGTTAGTGAACTGTCCAGCAACCATGAGAGAGAGAGAGAGAGAGAGAGAGAGAGAGAGAGAGTGAGAGAATTAGTTTCAACTTAACTCTTTCAGATGATTAATATATTGGCAATAGTTAAAAAAAAAAAAAAAAATTTCTTACTTTTAGAAAATGCATTCATACTGGCCAAGTGGGTTGATGCTCAAATAGTCTCAACAGAGGTGGGCACTGGCGCACTAAAACCTCATCCATTATATGCAAATGATGCATTAATTCTGTCTCTAGCTTCAAAAACATCCGATAAAATTGGAACGATACAGAAAAAAGAAACAAAACTAATTAATGTGCTGTATGGCGTCAAATCTACGAAAATATGTTGAATTAGTGCCAACAATAAATTGAAATTCATTGGAAAACCCCCACTACAAAAACATTTCTTTTTTTTTTCCTTAACCCCCTTTAGTTTGTTGTCGGTGAAACTTTGTAATTTGCTTGGCTTTCTTTACTACTAAGCTCTGGGATAATCGACATCCTTTTGTATATTCATTTTATATTTTTGTATCCTCAACCAAACAGCTTTTGAGAAGAAAATTCAACATAAATCAACATATTGAACAATAACATCTTCTCTTACAGGAAGTGGAGCCAAACATATATAACATAATCAGCCATCGACAGAGGCTAGATTAATTAAGAATTACATATTCCAAGCTTTGCCTAATGATCGTGTGATCCTATGCACTTCTTGGTAGTGCTACCCGTGGCACTAATGTCAGCTTGTTCTTCGATCATAATATAAGCTAGATGATATATAGAACTTTGAGCTAGGGATCGAGCACCAAATTGTCACACCTTATCATCATTAAGGAATCTAGCTTCGAGAAAATTAAAATACACTTTAAGCAGGCTGTCGGCACTAAATTAATTAATTGCACTTTAGCTTTGGTTCTAATTAGTAAAGCTAAGAACAATCCATAATCATTAAATATTTCTCAACCCAATAAGCCCATTAGCTTTAGTTCTTAGTGGTGCTCTCATTATAAGATTTTAATAGCACTCTAATTTTAAAATCCAACACCAACTCATTAAGAATAGCTTATGGTGGGTGTCAGGGAGTCGCCTTGAAATGATTTCATTTAATTGTGCATGTTTTGTGTATTAGTAGTGTGGAGTGAGTTTGTTTATCTTCTCTGAGTTTAAAATGATTTCATTTCTCAGTCTCCTGATTTCAGAAAGTTGCAGCATCAATGACATCATATAAATGTGGAAAACATAATGATTTTTTTATTTTTTATCTACAATTAATTAAGGTCCCTTAATCCACTATAAATACTTTTAAACCTTTTCTTAATTGCGACAACAAATATGAATTAGCCAGTGTAGATGACTTTGCTGTATACCTAAAAAGTCACTAAAAGTATCCTTTGTTTACTCTTTAGAGAGAGAGGAAAAAAAAAATACTAACATTATAACACATGATTTAATCTCTTGTCGTTTGTCTTGTGCATAAGTCATTCTGCAGGTTAGTGGGTCACTGAATACCATAATTTTCATTGTTGGCATGGAAAGAAAAGAAAACAGAGAAGAACTAGTGGAAATACTTTATAAAATAACATATTCAAGTTATTCTAATCAATGTATAGTCTTGATTAGAATGTGACTCAAGAGTTTAAATTAATCTGATTAGACATTAAATTCAACATAAGTATTGATCATGATGTAAAAGGTTGATAATGAGGTTATTTGAAATACCTCATCTATAAAACCTCTGCTACTAGATATATATGGAGCCCTCAACTTGAAGCAACATCAAGACATGTATATATATATATATATATATATATATATATATATATATAGAGAGAGAGAGAGAGAGAGAGAGAGAGAGAGAGAGAGAATATTAATTAATTTAGAGAGCTAGGTTGATAACACAATAAAGAAAATGCAGAAAAGATTCCCTAAATAAAAATATAAAATTAAATAAAATCAAAATTACAGTAAAATATCATTTTCAATTAAGTTAGGTAGATTAATCAGAGAGTTGTATACTGGAAAAAAAAAAAAAAAAAACCTGTCACCCACCCATGGATCTCTTCTCTGTTAATTAGCAACAACAATATCACTTTTTTTTTTTGTATTGAATATTAAGGTATAGTTAATTTGGTTAGCATTTTGGATAAAGCAGTATGCAATTTCTGTGGCATGAAAGGACTAGATGAAGATATATATATATGGTCCCCGGCCTCACTAGCTAGTCATTAGAATTGAGAGGTTAAGTAGAAATTAAATAAATAGATATAAGCTAGTGTGTAAAAAAGGAAGAGGAAGAGGCCAGAAAAGGGGGATGAGGAGACCCTATACCTAATGGTAATAGTCTCAATCTGATGCATTGCTCATGGTGGCCTGACATGGCCTCAAAAGGCTAGGGATCGGAGTGATTGCTAAGTGGAATTTTGAATCATTTGATGCTACTTGTGGCTTTGAATTCAACTGGACCATATATGTTTGATATCCTTGTTCATACTCTCAACTTTCTTTCTTTTTAATTTCTTTTTCTTTTTTAAGAAAATAACAAGACATATAAACCAAGGACATACCAAGTTAAAGCAAAAGCTATTGGGCTCCACAGCATGGGAGAGAGTATGTAGGTTAATTATTGCTAAGTTTGTGCTCCGAGGAAAAGGTTCAACCAAGGACTAGCTATTATCAAACTTATTCATTCATAAATAAAATTGAAAAATAGAGTGATGCTGTAAGAACAAAGTGCACACTTGCTCATTATAAAATTATACTATTGTTGAAGGGCTGGGTCAAGTTTGATTGCCGGATCTGGGCTCTAGGATTAAACATGGGTTTGATGTCCATTCAGCCAAGGGCAATGCTAGACGACCCGGCCCCCTTCAAACCCTACTTCCTTTTACCGTCTTCTTCACATCGGAGTAGGACTTTATGGAATTCACTTTGAGTTTCATAAGTGATAGTAATGATAAGGGTGAGGGTGAATGAAAGGTTGGACAGTCATTTTCCTACAATCAAATATTTGGTTCATTCCAACTATTTTGATACCCATTTGTATTAGTTTTTTCTAAAATTACTCTTAGAACTCAAAATTTCATTTGATCTAAGGTCCCATTTGTGTTAACTTTTTCTAAAATTAATTTTGAAAAACTATATTTTCACATATTTTTTTAGAGTTTTGTTCAAATCATGTTTTCACATATTGAAATTTTCGTACTTGATTGAAGTGATTGTGGCAAAAGTTGGGAGTACTCATAACTCTTGTCACAATCACTTCTAATATGCAAGTTATGCTAACCATCATATCACCCCCTTAAGTCATTTAAAAGTGATTATCACGGTATCTCTAAGATCAAGTGGAATTTTGAGCTCCAAAAGTGATTTTAAAAAAAGTTATTAATGCAAACGGATCCTAAAAGATAAAATGATAATCACTTCTAAATGACTTGAGAGGTAGTAGAATACTGGCTAAATTTTAAAAGTAGAAGTAATTGTTGTGGCAAAGGCTAGGGGCTCTCAATCTTTTGCCTCTTTTGCCACAATCACTCATAATATGAAAATTTTGATATATGAAGACATGGTTTGAATATAACTCAATCTGAGGACATACGTGAAGGAACAGTTTTCAAAAGTGATTTTAAGAAAAATTAATGCAAATGGGCTCTAAAAAGATAATTTTCAAAAAGTGATTTTTGAAAAAGGTAATATAAATGGAGCTTTGGTGTATTATCTTTCACCATTCATTTTTATTAAGGGTTATATTAAATTCTTTGACACTCATGTTTTTTCTTACCACAATTCTTTTAGCCATTCTTCGTTATCATATATATATATATATATATATATATATATATATATATATTACAATAGTTTAATTCCCATAAGCCCTTGTGATAAGATGCTTATATTGTAAGGTTCTTATTCCCTAGCTTTGTTACTAATCGAAGATTTCTTTTAGAAATTAAATAGACAAGTTTGCCCTCTTAACACAAGTAGCTATTTACATAGATTACTATGGGTACTGACAACCCCAATTGACATTGGCGACCACTAGCAAGGCCTTCTCAATGATTGGTGACACCTTTGGTACCGATACCGGTCAACAAATAGAGATACATCACACCTCACTTTTCAAACAAATACACTAGAAATTACAGAGTTTGAGACAGAGAGCAGAAAGAGATAACAAGTCCGATCCGATTAATGACAACCCAAACAAAGATACATGTATCTCTTATATTGAATACAGAGATACATAAATCTTTTATCGAATAGTATACAAATATGTGTATCTCTTTTATCTATTTTTTTTTTCATATATATAACAAAAAAAACCTACTATTTTTAGCCAGATCAGAACTCGCTACCATTGCTTAAGGTTAAAGAATGTAGGCGCGCATTTAAACAGCACCTATCACACACCCTAGCATCTCAAGCAACCCCTCTCTTGTATATAAATTAGCAACAATTGCACATCCAAATAGCACCAGTTGCACTCCCTAACATCTCAATGGAGCCAATCAAACCATCCTACACATTTGAATAGCAGTGGCAACCCTAGAACTAGATCAACACGAGTTAAACGAGTGGAGATCATTTGTTCCACTTTATAGCCCACTTTCTTGTTCCCTCTAACAAAATTCAACATTGAGAAACTCACTTTTTAAAATATACTCATGGTTGGTTTTTCGAGTTGAACTTTTGTGAGAAGGAACGGAAAAATGGGACATGAAAGTGAGACAGATGATTTCTACTCCAAGTTGAACCCTTCACCTAGTAACAAGGAGTACCTAATCACACCAAGTGAGTACTTCTTGAACCTTTTGCACATCGCTGTAGCTTCCATCTAGGCAAGTTAGAATAAGCCCTACTAACCGAATTGAATTATAATCTCACTAACACAACCCTTCGATACAACCTCACTATTTGTAACAGAGAAAAATGTGTGTTAAAGCGTATAGCTTTGAACTCAACTCTCACTTCAATGATCCATGAGGTTCCTTGATCTCTTGTATAGCTTGTAGAGGAGCGGATTGCGAAAATAAAGCAATAAATTGATCTAGTACAACGGTAGAAGAATTTAAGATTAGGGTTTGTTGCTTTTGTGGAGAAGGAGAGGATCATGAAGACTAAAATGCTTGGGTTTTAATGGATAAGGGCACACGTGTGTGTTTTCAAAAAATTTAAAAACTATAAGGAACTTATGGTATAAAATCGAATGCCTTAAATATCATGATATTCAATTGAATTTTGAAGAACTTTTGAATAATATTTCTCTCTTACTATTATGTTAATTTGGAAAAAATATATATATATATATATACTTAACTTATTTTCTTTGCAAATTTGAACATACTTAAAAAAAGAAAGAGCCTTCTTAAACAGTGGTTAAGTATCGATCCTGATCTAGTCAGCATATGCTTACATAACTTACGTAAGTATGAAGCTCATAGATAATTGTGAGATGCATATTTTGAAAAATTGACCGTTGGATTAAATACTGTACTTATGGATATTTTGTATGCCAAAAATCACGGTGATCCAAAGTTAGAATTTCAAAACATAACATGAAAAGTTGTGACAGCTAAAAACTATTATATTTTTTCTTAGTGACATTTTCAAGAAACCAACCGTTACATCACTGTAATTTTTTGCAGACATGACACGCATAAGTAAATATCTAATTCATCGCTAATTCATGCTTACATAAACTTAACGGCGTGGTCTGGCAACCAAAATGGTCCAATAATCGTCATTTAAGCCGAGATTTCACTCCAACCGCACGATCTGCATTATTTCTTACATGGCGCACATCGGTAAAAAGACTAACACCTGCTTATCTACTTCATATCAGCAGGGGATCCGGACGCATATTATTTCTAATTTTCTAGTCCCCCCCCTCTCTTCTTCATTCATAGTCTGGAAACTAGTGTTATTAAAACCGGACCGGACCGGCCGGCTGGTTTAACCCTCCCAAACCCAGCTAGATGCAAAACCGACCTCTATTGTTCAAACCGTTCAAGCCGCCGGTTAAACCGTCCGGTTGCCGGTTTAATTGAATTTTTGAGTGAACCGTCCGGTTTGTTTTAAAAAGGAAATTTTGGTCAAAATGACACAAATGACCCCGATAATTTTTGACTCCCTATTCATCAAATAAGGGTAAATTAGTAATTTATGTATAAAAGTAATAAAAAAGGTAAAAAACCCTAACATTTTCCCCCCATTTCCCCGATTCAGCAAAGTGCAAACCCTCCGTCCCTCCCCATTGGCCACCGGCGACTCCACCACGGCTCCACCCCTGTTGGCTGCTCCCCCGATTCAGCAAACCCCAATCCCCATTGGCCACCGGCGACTCCAATCCTCCACCCCATGTTGGCTGCTCCGCTGCTGCACGCCTGCACATCCTCATTCCTCTCAAGCTCTCACGATTCTAGTCGGACCAGTCCACCCCTGCTGCACATCTCGTCATCTCCGGTAAGCTGTAGTGCTTTAATCCTCCACCCCTGTTTGCCTGCTGTGGTTTTCCCCCTGCTGCATTTACTGAGAATGAACCCATTCTTGACTAATAAGGTCCCTCACTCATCTTTCATTATTTGTCAAAATTAATTAATTTTGCTTCATATGTCCTGCTGTTTATATCCATGTATATCATTTTTTATTAACTTGTATATGTTGTGAAAGGCAAGTGTACAACTATTGGTTAATTGGAAGTTAATTTATTCTCACAAGTCAATAACGCAAGTATTTTCTTTATAATAAAAGTATAAAACTAGATAAGGGATGGTTTTGATATGTAGAAATGTTGGTTTTGATATGTAGAAATGTTGCTTCAGATTTTTATTGCTTGTTCATTATGCCTGAGCATCTCAAAGGAAGAAGAGGAAAGAGGCTGCAACAAAGAGTAATTGTGCTATATATGTAGCACTGCTGAAACATGTAAAGCCAACCCTGTTGCAGACCTGTTTGTTTTGAGGAATATTGACATTCCATATGGCATTATTTTGGTTTTGAAAAACAAAAACAGTAAAATCACTTGAATAGAGTTCCAGATGAACCTGTACATGCATTTTCATGCCTAGTTCATTTATAACACCCTTCAATATAATTACTAGAGTTCCAGATGTTACATTTGTCTGATTTAATTGGCAAAAGAACAGGGGACCAACTTCTAGAATTTAAAGCACTAAACAAGCTTGGATGCATCAAACGCAATGCTAATTTGACATTTACTCATTTAGGACTGAGATTCTTAGGAGTTATTTGATGTGTTGATGAACTTTTGAATTATATATGTTAGCATTTTAGCAATATGTTATTACTTATTAGCATTATGCATTGTTGAGATATTGACAATTTGACATATTGACATATTGTGTGATTAATGATTATAATTCATAAAGAATAGAGATACTTCTTAAAAAAAATTTAGAACTTTTAATCTTTTATGATTTGTTTCTATATATATATTTTTATTTTTAATTTTTTTAAGGTTTTTAATAAATAATAAATATTTTTTAATTATTAATTAATATATTTATGATGTCATGATGACGTCACGGTTTAACCCGGCGGTTCAACCGGTTGACCCTTAACCCGGTAACTTTTCCTGTTCAATGAACGGTCCGGGTTTTAAAACATTGCTGGAAACGCAAATAAAATGGAAATCCAGTCGAATATTCGACCCTAGACCTGAAAATCTGGAGCCGAGAGAGCTATAAGCGGAGGAGCCGAGTAACCCCACAACATTTTACGAGTAAGTCGCCTTTTCTTCTTCTTATTTGAGATTTATCTGTAATATTTCATTTTTTCCCCTTGTAAATCGTTTGGTGGCTGAGAAACCGCGAGGAAAAGATATGAAAACTTGGGATCTTATTAGAAATTGGAGCTGGAGTTTCTGGTGTGAGATTCAAGGTTTCATTACTGTTTTCTGCAATTTCTCGCCAAAAGAACGGAGCATTAGGGGCTATTTAGTAGATTATATTTGGGATCAATATATAGGGTTTTATATATTTCGAGTTTAATTGATTCTCTCTCTCTCTCTCTCTCTCTATTTTCTTTCTTTTTTTTTTTTCCTTTTATTTTTGTTGCTCTATTTCTTTTGATCCTAGAGGAGTTTTACATTTCACATTGTAGTCTCTTACAGCTTGTTTGGATTGAGAGAGTTGGAGAGAAGAGAAGAGAAACTTATCAAGTTTCTCTCCATTTCCTTCATTTGGATTGAGAGAGTTGGAGAGAAAGGAAAGGAGGGGGGGAGAAAGAGGGAGGAAAATTGGCCAAAATTTAAAGAAGCTTAAACAAAGTGGCTCTATTCGGGATTATGTGAAAGAATTCTCTACTCTTATGCTAGAAATCCTGGATATGGCTGACACTGAGTTGCTCTTTAATTTCATGGATGGATTGCAACCATGGGCTGATTAAGAGTTGAGGCACCGTGGTGTCCAAGACCTTGCTATTGCCATGGCTGTAGCTGAATCACTTATAGACTATAGAAGGAGTGACTCCTCAAAAGCTACCTCATCAAAGGGTAAGAATGTTAAAGGTGGGGGAGACAAATGCCCAACGAACAAGGGTTCTCATCAAAAGGGCGGCACTAGCAAGGCTCCCTTCCACAAAGAGGGCACTAGGACAGATGGCAAGAAATACCTTAAGCCAAAAACCAATTGCTTCCTCTGTGAGGGTCCCCACTGGGCTAGGGATTGCCTAAGAGGAAGGCCCTCAATGTAATGATTGAGAGGGAACAAGCACACGAACCCGAGTATGAGGAAGGGCATATGGGCTCACTTCGACTACTCAGTGCTCTAAATGCCAAACCCGCGCCTAAAGGCCCGAATAAAAAGGGGCTCATTTATGTGGAGACCATCATTAATGGCAAGGCAACTAGAGCTATGGTAGATACCGGTACCACATACAATTTTGTTTCTATGGAAGAGGCAAAGCGATTGAGGTTAAAGGCAGTCAAGGAGCAAGGGTGGCTCAAGGCTGTCAATTTTGAAGCTAGGCCCTTACACGGCATTGCTAGAGGGGTCTATTAAAATTGGCTTGTGGGACGGCAGAGTAGACTTAACAGTGGCTCCAATGGATGACTTCCAAGTTGTACTGGGCATGGATTTCTTGGGGCAAGTCAAGGCGGTACCTTTGCCCTTCCTACGTTCGATGGCCATCTTGAAAAAGCCATCATCGTGCATGGTCCCTATGATGACGGGGCCAACTTGAGTGCCAGACTTCTCTCTGCCATGCAACTGACTAAGGGAGTCAAGAAAGAGGAGTCCACATATCTAGCAGCGCTAAAGGAGGTAAAAGAGGAGGTACCACGGGAGGCGCTTCCAAAAGGAGTTGATGCTGTCTTGAAGGAGTTAAAGGATGTTATGCCCCCAGAGCTGCCAAAACGATTGCCGCCAAGGAGGGAGGTGGACCATAAGATTGAACTTGAAGTGGGAGCGAAACCACCCGCCATGGCACCTTATCTCATGGCACCACCTGAGCTGGAGGAGCTAAGGAAGCAGCTGAAGGATTTACTTGATGCAGGCTTCATCCAACCTTCCAAAGCTCCATACGGTGCGCCGGTTCTTTTTCAGCAGAAGCATGATGGTTCCCTACGTCCGTGCATCAACTACCGAGCTCTCAACAAGGTAACCATCAAAAACAAATATCCCATTCCTTTAATTGCGGATTTATTTGATCAACTAGGTTGAGCTCGCTACTTTACCAAACTAGACCTTAGATCTCGCTATTACCAAGTAAGGATAGCTGAGGGCGATGAGCCTAAAACCACGTGTCACTCGATATGGCTCATATGAATTCTTAGTAATGCCATTCGGCCTCACTAATGCCCCAGCAACGTTTTGCACTTTGATGAACAAAATCTTTCATCCTTACTTGGATAAATTTGTGGTGGTATATCTCGATGATATTGTTGTCTATAGCAACACTTTGGAGGAACATGTGCAACATCTACGCACTGTCTTCCAAGTGTTAAGGGAGAACGAGTTCTACATCAAGGAAGAAAAATGCTCCTTCACCAAAGATGAAGTGATCTTCTTGGGGTACAAGATCAAGGATGGCAAGCTTATGATGGAGGGACAGAAAGTGAAAGCCATCCAGGAATGGGAACCACCAACCAAAGTGACGGAACTACGGTCATTCTTCGGGTTGATAAACGACTATCGGCGCTTCATTCAATGGTATTCAGCAAAGGCAGCTCCCCTAACATTGCCCATGCATATTTAACAATATTCCTACCCCTAGGGTTTTACCTGCAATATCCAGCTGTCGGTGAGAAGCTCCCTGCACATCTCCTCCTCTGTTCAGCCGCTCCTTCTCTGTTCAAGTATGTATATATATATATCCTCGCGCATCTCCTCCTCCGTTCTCTAGCTTTGCATCTCCTCCTCTGTTCTCTAGCTTATTCTCTGTTTAGGTATGTGTATATATATATATAGGGGAAAATACACTTTGCACCCCTGTACTTTAGTCCAAAAACACTTTGCACCATTGCACTTTAAAAGTGAACAATCAGCCCCGTGTACTTTCAAACTTTTGCAATTTGCTCCCTTCTGTTAATAGGCCGTCCATATATTTAACGGAAAAGTTGTCAGGTGACCTTTTTTTTGCATGTGAAATGACTTAAATACCCTTATTTTAATTTAATACAATAAATGACCAAGTGAGTGAAGCATTTAAACGGTTTGACCTGACCCAAAAATTTCCACCCTTCTTGTTTATAGCAGAGAAAGAACTAAATACATACACACTGCACTGTGTTTGGATCATCACAAAATAGACTAGATCCACATGTGAAATCACTCCAAGAACCTTCACCATGAAAACATTACAAAATCAAAGAGGTACATAAGATGCCTGCACACCACAATTTTCATCTAGTGTCGTAGTCTCATCCAACCAGAATATGTGAAAATGCACACTGGATTTTTACAAGAAAAAACCCTTCCCCAAGGGAGGGACAAGAATCTTGATACTATGGGATAAGAGTTTGGGGAAAAAAAAAGAAGAAAAAAACCTGAAAAGGAAGTGAGATTTCCATCAAAACAACCAGAAAACGACAAGGCAACAACAACATCCGATTAAACTTAGAGATCCAATGCTCTGCTTGGTTGTAGAGAAAGTCGAGGAGCAAAAAAGGAAGGAAGATAATTAGATAGTTGAAGTTTTACATATTTTGTTGTTTAGTTTCCAGGAATAAAACACTTAACCTTAATTCTATTTAAATTATAGAAGATTTAATTGAATTACTTATTCCAATTACTAGTGAACTGAAACAATGGAAAGGTGAACCTCAATATTCATTGTCTTTTCTATCCCTCATTTTCTCGGCAACCAACCAAAGGAAAGTTAATTCTGGAAAAAAAAATCTACAAGAATATAAAAACAGACACTAATGCACCACAAAAAAATAATTAACGTCAAGTTTAGCAAGCGAGTGATCATAAGCACTCGTCCAAAAAAAAAAAAAAAAAAAACCTCTTGAGTTAAGACCTCGTACCAACCAAGCGAAGCACACATTAACACATATTTACATAATTTTTTGTTTTCTCGTGAACTAAAAAACAAAAATCGAGATTGCCGGAGGGAGGATGAAGTTGAGGTTCTGGAAGTTGCGCAACCTCCCCTGAGTGTCATTTGATTTGCTTCAGGGGTTTCTTCTTCTTTTTCTTTTGGGAAGAATAGAGGGTTTCCTCATCAGAATCTTTGTCTGTGACTGCTGCAATTCTCCCACAGAACTCAATGATAATCGGACGGTGATCCTCGTCATCATCATCATTACGAGGGATTCTGGTGAAGCTGCTGTTGGGGAACTCGGTAGAAGCGATTTGCCGCCAAATTTTTCATTCCGTCAATAGCCAATTTGGGGATTTAGGGCTCCGAACACATTAGGGGTTTTGTTTTAGGCTAAACTCATTTGGGTATATTTGTAACCCGACAAGCTGACCCAGTTTTGTGCCCGGTTATAAATTGAATTTACAAAGGGTAAATTCGTAATCTACTCTCATTTTTAAATACCGTAAGTCCTTATGTGAAAGTTTGAAAGTACAGGGGGTTGATTGTTCACTTTTAAAGTGCAGGGGTGCAAAGTGTTTTTGGACTAAAGTACAGGGGTGCAAAGTGTATTC
>JAESVK010000967.1:1543982-1583927 GCA_017140935.1 Hamamelis virginiana
ATATATATATATATATATATATATATATATATATATATATATATATACTAATTATAAATTTTTCCCTCTCTAAAATTTTATTTTCCCCCTTTCTTAATTTCTTTTTTAGTATTTTTACCCCACCTTATTTTTTTCACCGCTGTGGTTTTTTTCCTTCTTATATATAAAATTCTCTCATTTGTTTGGAGAAATTTTAGTTTTCTCTCAGTCTCTTGCCTTGCTTGCTGATGTCTTGTCGCTCAACTGACAATCATAGGTGATCCTTCTTCCTCACATTCTCTCTCTCTCTCTCTCTCTATATATATATATATATATATATATATATATCCCCCCTTATCTATCTCTCTCATCTTCCTTCATTCCTTGTGATTTTTGCTTTCAAAACCCTAACATTAATCCTAACCCTAATGCCTGCTATCCTCTTCCTTCCTCCTTGCTGTTTGGGAAAATTTTTCTTTCCATCCTATATATCAAGACCAAAATCCAAAAACAGGAGTATGAATTTATCCAGCTTTTGTAAATAATTTAGTTTTTCATTTCTTATTTCCATTTGTTACTCGTTTCTTGAATTGGGCATGTGTTTGGTCTGTTATATTTTAGTGGTGTACTGTACAATGTGTACATCTACTTCTATTATGTTGACTAACTTGGTGGGTTTTAGCTGTTCTTAATGTGGTTGCAAGTTTGGGTTTATTTCTAACTTTAAAAGGAATAATTAAATAGCCAAACTGGTTACGTGTCTCATATCTTAACTGTTGATGCTAATCTTTTTAGTTGTTGATCCAGTGAATTAGGAAAAACTATTCCATGTGCCGGTTATATATAACCTCCTAGACACATAGTACTATCACGTGACATGCACATGATAGGTGTTATATGTCTAGGAGGTTATAAATAACTGGCACATGGAATAATTTCTAGTGAATTAGGGGTGGATTAATCTCTAAAGCAATGTAGGCTGTGTTTTGTGTGCATGCGTACGTGGGTGGGTGGGGTGGAGTGTGGGGGTTGGTTAATATGGATTCACCATTCTTTTCATTATCATACTACCGCCACCCAGGTAAGGCAAGCACTTCCTAGCTCAAGTCATAGAAAAGTTATGACATGTGTAGCAAGTCAGGGAAGAGATTTGCCAACAATTGACTGCTTGACTGGCAATGCCTATTATAAGACATGGTTGGCATGTTTTGGGACTTCTGCCTTCAGGCAGGTGTTCAGGCAAGGCCTTAAGGATAACAACTGCTAACAAGGATTGTGAGGCAGCATCACAAGGATAAACCCCAATTATATCTTTGACTATTTAAAAATGTATATACATGATCATTTAAACATGAAGGCTTGTTGGGGATGATTGAAAAGGCATTGAATAGAATTTTTTTCAATCAATGTTTGAGTTTTTATATTTGTTATTAGTTCCAAAATTATTTTTGATCCTGTTACTGTCAATTAGAGAAAAAGTAATTTGTAGAAGGTTGCAGTCAATTGATTTCTTTAATTTATAGAATTAGGATTAAACATTAATATCCGACCAAAGGTTGCCCCTCCAAGAGTAGAGTCCTGGCTCCACTCCCCTGCTTTCCTTAAGGATGTTTAAAAGTTAGGATTAAACACTAGTATCTTCCTATCCTTTCCCTTTCCTTCAACAGACCTTACCCTCCAGATTCTCAAGCATAGCTGCACAGGGATCCGTATATGGTTTTGGGTTTTGCAACTTCAATCCAACTGCTATAGTCTCTGCAGTCTGCAAAGTATGTTGAATGTATCTCTTCCTTTTGCAAAGCATCTTCAATTCTCTCTCTCTCTCTCTCTCTCTCTCTCTAAGCATCTTCAACTCTTATGCCTTAATTTTTATTTTTATTTTTTTTAAATTCTTGCTCGAGAATGGTCCTTTCATTTTCTTAATATTAATATCTTGCTCAATTTTCATTCAATAAAATTTTGATGGTTTACAAATAAGGACTTTGCTTAACTGTTTAGGGCCTTCTCTGCTACTGTTTCTAATTAAGCATCTTCATCATGGGGTTCTCTGTTTCTTTGTTTCTGTTTTGATTGTTCTTGTTACGATGGAACAAATTGGCATTGTTAAGGGTTCCGATGCCATGAGATACTAGTCTTAATTTGTCACAGGCAAACGTAAATCGGTCCTAATAGAAGACTTTTTTATCATACTTTCATTGTTAACTTGTAAAACTTTTAGACGTTTCTGGTTTTAAAAATTGAGTGTAATTTTAAAGGTAGTCGCCTTCTTGTGATAATATAGCTCATGAAAGATTGGATTTTGAATCCTTTCAATGTTGCTTTCAATGTACTGATTCTTGAAAGAGGCAGACTGTAAGCTGTTATATGGTAAGGATAGCCAGAAAAAGAAAAAGGAAGTCAATAGTTTATTTATAGGGTGAGCTTCTAGGTTTGTCTTTGGGCTGTGTAATGTAATTATTAATTGAATATATATATATGGGATCGAGCTATGGTACCTCTAAGTACCGTACTGAACATGCTTTCGAAGTGGTATTTCAAGCTTTTGAAGGTGGTACTTCAATGTTCGAAGTACCACCTTCAAAAGCTTGAGGTACCACTTCTAAAGCATTTCAGTATAGTACCAGGAGGTACTCTAAAAGCATTTCAGTATGGTACCAGGAGGGGGTGTGTGTGTGTTGGCATTTGTTCTTGATGTTGTTTGTGGTTTTATATGTACAACAGGAAAATGATTAAACATAATCACATGCACCTCAGGTGCTCTTTTACTTGTGGAGAATGAAAAAGTCCTCAGTAGAATCACCAGTGTAGTTGTGCACCTGATACCTGATGAAGTTATTTTATCCTCTTTGTTGTTGTTCTTCAGTCCCATGTGCATTTGCAGAATCTCTCTCTCTCTCTCTCTCTCACCCATACACACACACACCCCCACACTCGCGTGCGTGCTATATGCATGACTGCTAGTGATCCAATTGTTTTTTGTTCCTGGGAACAAGGCCACCCGGATCACCTACTGTTATGAGCAATATCAAGTCATCAAGGGAATTTTACTATTATATAAAGAGCAGTAAGATGATGTGGCGGCCTTAGAATTCCTTTCCTCCTTCATTCTCTTCTCTCCTTAATTCTCTCCTTTCATTTTTATTGGTTTTGGTCACACTTTAAAATGATATGGTATTTATATCATTAGTCCAATTACTTAAATGGAATTTAAACTTTTAATGTTCTTTATTGAGGTGGGTCCCATTTAAGTTTCTTTTCTCTTTCCATAATTAATTTTTGAGTAATGTTATTTAACCACCCTTTTCCAATCACCTCACATGGACCAATAGTCTTTATGATATTGAAAAAAAATAAAATGAAAATATTACATTTATTGATGTGAGCCACACATCAATTAATGCCAACTAGGGTGGGTGAAGTAGCATTTTTCTTATTTTTTTTTTCTTTCTATTTATTGTGGATCTCATCTACTTCTCCCTTACTCTCTCTTAATTATATTTTATTTTTATTTAAAAAATTGGTTCCATTTTACTTTTTACTTTTTTTTAGTATTTTAAAATTTTTAGTTTTTGAATAATACATCCAAATTAACATTTTTAATCATTCTTATTTATTAAAATATATATTCTAACTCTATAAATATAATTAAGATCAAACGATCAAAATCATCTAATCAAAATACTTAATTTATACAATTATAATTTTTTAGATAAAACCTTATTGTTAAGTCCCTCGCATTGTGCGGGTTTGCGCTTGTTGCCTAATAAAATGGACCTGAAATTCATACCATGTGCCCCTCTACAGTTTTTTATTTTTATTTTTTATGTTTTATACTTTTTGGTCCTTAACAGCTGTTTCACTCATTGGCAAGCTTGGTTGCCTATGCTTCATGTATACATTACTTCTCTTTGTGTTGTGTATTATTCTAATTGCGCATCTTACCTCTTAATTATCATTCTGAGCTGGAAACCTGAGGAAAGCACTCATTGCCAATGTTTTCAGGTGAGTTGTCTGGAGTTGTGATATATTATGGGTGATTCATTTACAATTCAGATTAGCAGCAACCTAGTCAATCGGCTTGCTGATGATGGTGGAAAGTCGAAAAGGAAAACTAAGAAATCTAAAACAAAGATACCACGAGAACCTCAACGGTCCCAAACTAAGGCACAACAGAAGCAGATTCCTGATGCTTCTGAAATGCGCAAGGGGACTGCAACTACGGGATGGCCACTTCCGTCTCCATTGTTCTTACCAGTATCCACTCCTCAATCTGCCAATGCTGAATTAGATGCGATTCGATCTGTCCTTCAAGAGAGTGAGAGGGTCGTGGAGAGGTTGCAGAAGCATGAGGAGGACATATTGCAGGAAGTAACCCAAAGAGCTAAGGATCTTCATGATAAGGAGTTCAAACTCCCTTACCGGAAGCCTATGCCCTGTTTGGCTGAGAGAGATGCTTGCCTGGAGTGCTACAAGGAGCATGTCAAGGACCCCCTGAAATGTGCTAATATGGTTAAAAGTTTTGCAGATTGTGCTCGCGGAGTTAGGCAGCAAATGGGTTCACCAGCTAAGTAGGCTGTTTTAGAGGAATTGTTTTGAGTCATACATGAGTGCAAGCTAATTGGCATTTTGAGTGGCACTTGGATTTTTGCGGTGCAAATAAAGGAAACACTAATTGTTGACCCCCACTGGGTTGAATGCTATGTTCTCATATTATCATTTACCATTGTTAAAATTTTCGCCTTCTCTACCTATAAACTGTGGTCTTATTCATAGATGTAAGGCTACATGGGTTATAGCAACTAGATTTTCAGAACCAAAACCTGGCTTTGTTGAATCATTGTCATCGTCATTGTCATTGTGTTCTTCTTCTTCTTCATTTGGGTGTTTGTGTTAGTGCATTCAAGCTGGTTGAAATCCATTTTTCTGGAAAGATCTTGCTGACCAGTGAAAGGAAATGGAATTTACCAAGATGCATTTAGATTCCTTTTGGTTAATAACCCATCAGGAAAAGATGAGTGCCCTATGAACCTGTTACATGTTGATCATTCTTCAGAATGAGGACATCAGGCAATCAGTGGCATTAATTTCTCCTTTTCATTTTGAAATTGACCAACATCACGCCACAAAATCTTTTTATGTCGTGTGGGTTATGTGTACAAATTGTTAGTAATTAAGAAGGGCAATTTTTTTTCCCTTTTCTTTCTTGATAATTCAACAGTATGTTATTGGTCACTGGACCATACTGGGGAGAGTAACTGGAGTTGCAAGATAAGCATTCAATTCATATTTTGTTTAAATGCCTGATTGAAATTGATAGATGTTAAGAAAAGAAAGTGTGTGCATGCTATATCTCCACATCATCCCAGTTCAAAACATCAAATGCAGAAGCAGAGGGTCTATCCAATGACTAAAAGTTTACAACCCTAAGGGTTTGAATGGTTGATCTCACCATCTACATCTCAAGAAATGGAATATTGAAAGTACAATTCCCATCTGGTCAGCCATCAATTGGGTTTTTAACTAATCAGTGCAGAATAGATGATAGTCTTACATATGTTTGAGGATTAGTCGAGTTAAGAGTCGAGATATCTGGTTAAAAACAGTTAAAATAAATAAATAAATAAATTGCAGTGGATTAGTTCCTCTATTTATAGAATCCACGAGTGACCAGTTCATGTCAGCAAGGTATCGAAAGTTGAAACTGGCCATTTAATTTTCTAAATTTGACAAATCAACTCTATTGAAAGTATCATGGTTTCATGACTTTGATCATACAATTCCACTTAGATGATCATCAAAAGCATTTCTTAAAGTGAAGAACAAAATTTAGATGAAACTCATGTCATAGAAACTAAAAATTTACCACTTAAAACAATACTATTATATTTACTAGTGATTAAGACTGCCGTCTTATAAGGAATGAATTTTACACAAGTCCCACATGGCATGGGACGCATTCCTTAAAAGAAAAATGAATAAATGTATATATTTATATATCAGAAATTATATATATGTAGAACCAATCCTGTAAGGGCATCCTTACACTCTTATCGTAAGGACACTTCCATTAGGAGGGATATTTTTGAAAAATCGACTGTTGGATTAGATAATCTTTATATGTATGTCATGTCTGCCAAAAAGCACAAGCACAGTGATCCAACGATTGATTTTTAAATACAGACATTTAAACACTTTTGACAGCATCCAACAGTAAATACTGTCCGTAAAAATACTGTCAAAGCGTTTCACGGACTGTATTTTGAAAATAAATTATCGAATAATTGTGATTTTTCGTATATTTGACATTTATTATAAGATTATCTAATCAAACGGTCGGTTTTTCAAAATATAATTTCTATAACTTTCAAAAGGTACGTCCTTTACAATAACAAGCAATGAAGTCTTAACAGGATCATATATATATATATATATATATATATATATATATATATATATATGTGGTAGAAGAAAAAACATTCTGATTTTATTTATTTTGTATAATTTTTTTATATCATTATCCATAGGACCAATGATCATTCTATCATATATCTTCCTGTGTGCTGTACAAGTCAGCAGATCATGAGAGCCACGCACGGAGCACGTGAAGGGAAAGGCGATTTCCAGCATTCTACGCTAACTCCTCGGTATCCGGCCTGGCGAGGTCCACAAATTTATCGCCGTGGTTTTTCATTTCCTCGGTTCCCTTCCTCCCCTCCATCGCCGATCTGATTTCCGCCTTCCCGATCCGAACACTCCGGCGTTTTCTTTCTCCACTCTCATACTGCAAGTATATATATAGCAGATCCCTCTGCCACCAGGTAACCTCTCTCTCTCTCTCTCTCTGTATATGTTTATCACGTGTTTTATGGGACTTTTGATTTGTTTCCTCTCAATCAGTGCTTTTCTGAAGCTGTTGATGCTTTTAGCTTTAGCTAAGAATTTTATTAGTTAAAAGATGTAGACAGCATAATTCATATATGCACTCTGATATCTCTTTCTTCTATTCACAATGTGGATTACTAGAAATTAGAGTGTTTTTTCTGACAACTGAACACAGACACAGAGAGAGAGAGAGAGAGAGAGAATGGTAATATCTATCTGGTTTTGTGTATTGTTAATTTGTTATGACTATATTTGGAAAGGAAAATGCTGAAGATATGGGAGGATTTACATGTGGCAATGGAAAATTAGAAATTTATCGAAAAATTGAGTCTTAAAAGAAAAATTAGGCCTGTTTGCATTAGCTTTTTTTGAAATCACTTTTGGAGTTTAAAATTCTATTTGATTTAAGAGATGGAGTTATAATCACTTCTAAATAACTTGAGAAGTGATTGAATGATTGGCAAAATTTTCATACTAAAAGCAATAGTGGCAAAAGTTAGGAGAGGGCCTCAACTTTTGCCAGAATCACTTTTAATGTGGAAATTTTGATATGAGAAAGATATGGTTTGAATATTACTCTAAGAGATGTGAAGAAATAGTTCTCCAAAAGTGATTTTTAAAAAAAGCTTACACGAAAGGCCTTTAAACCAGGATTGTGAAATTCATGTCAACTAGCAGATAGTTTAGGTAAATTTATTCAGTAGACCTAGCCGCACTTGTAGGGGCTACTGTTTGGTGCAATAGTAAAAGTTAGAACTGTCAAATGTGAACTTACAGGTTTGAATCTTGAGAGCAATCACTTCATGCAAGATTGAGGGTTAGGACCATATCTATTTGTCGTCCTAGATCTCTGCTTTGATGGGGCTGACACTAGGTAATGGCTTTTTAAAACTTAGCATCATTCAAATGTAAGTCACTAATTCACTGTTGAAAGAAAAGAAAACTCATAAAAGAAGAATGGGAATCATTCACAAACTAACCCTCAATTTGATTTAGTGTCTTTTTTTTTTTCTTTGCGAAGCCATATTGTGTCTAAGTAGATAATAGACTACTAACTTAGAAAAGTAAGTCTTAAATAGTTTTGTTACTTAAAAGGAGAACTGGAGAGATATTAGAAAAGGGAGAGGAATGGAAGAGAAGAAAAAAATAATAATTATTTTTCTAAACAACGAGGCCCGTTGTGAAGTAATTTTATGTTGTGTGGAAAATGTTTTACTCATCTTTTAAATTTTCCTCTGAAAACGTTGTTAGGTAGTCACAAATAGTTCAGTTACAACTGGACATTCATTCTAAACTTCCATTGATATAGAAATTTTACTACATTACTGCATGTGAATTATCTCTATTCAGCCTTATCCTTATTTTCTTAGAGACAAATGTGTATCACCTTAGGAGGCTTTAACATTTATATTAAGAATTAACAGAGTTCGTAAAATTTCCTAGAATTTTTTTTTTTTTTTTGATAGAAGAGAACTCATTTTCATAAGCATAAAATCTGTTAGGAATCACTTCCAATAGTTATTATAATGTCTAATAAAGCAAGAGAAATAGCATTAGATTGTCTTGCAAGAAGGCATCATGGATGTCAAAATGTCCTATACGGCTATACTCTAGCCTTTCACCATTGGTAATCTACAACATTCCAAATATTGCTTCATTTGGTAGTAGGCTTTGACAGTTGAAGCACCTCTTTGCAAAATCAATCCCTTCAACTCGTTTTTTTTTTTTTTTTTTTTTTTTTTTTTTTTTTTTTATCCCTTTGCAACCAAGTGGAGGGATAAGAAACTTAAATTTGCAAGTAATAGTGTGGCGCACATTTTAAGCACCTTGTCTCTATTAGGGCTCTACTGTAGCACCTCGCATTGCCTAAGTATCTAAGTGACCACCCTAAGTTCCTTTGGTAATACTGATGTGATATTTTAAATGGGAGGAATGAGTGAAGTTGATTTCATTTGACTTTGGCTTGCTGTTGAAGAAGTTAAAACTGCATATGTCATCATCATCAATAATTTTCCAGCTCTCAAATGTTAGAAAAAGTAACTGGTGCCTCCTCTGTTTGTTTACTACCTTTCAATAACAACAGAGTCGATTGATTCATCCATGATGTTGCGGTGTTAAATAAAGAAAATAAATGATTCTCCCATTAGAAAAGAAAAAGAATAAGGGGGAAAAAACAACAACAGTGTTATATATACACTCACCCTTTTGGTGGATGGAGACAGCAACAGCACTTGTGTTTAGCTCTCTACCCTTGTAAAAAACATGGCAATGACCTTGAATTGAATTAATTTTCAACACTATCTCACTATAAAAAAAAGTTTCCGTTGCCAAAAGTTCTTAGGTTGCACAGTCTGAAGTTTTTCTTTTTAAAATTCACAAGTGATTTCATTTGCTACACTGGCAGTGGGGAGACATTTTATCCAATAGAAAAAATGTTAAAAATATTAACCACAAATTTTCACGTACAGCTTATAGAACATCTTGATTAGAACCAATTCCAAAATATGACTGATTGGTTACTAATATATGAAGAATTCTCTAGAGATAAAGGAATAGTATAATATTATTCTTCTCTCTAAGGAGGATTTAAATAGTACACGGGTAGTTACATATAAGGAAACAAAATAATATGCAAATCAATCAATCCCTATGTATAAGCCTATAACTGTGCCAACTAATTAGCTGACTAATTACAGCTAATTATATACAATCAAATATACAGCTGTCAACACTCCCCCTCAAGCTGGAGAATAGATATCTCGGATTCCCATCTTGACAAGATTAGAGTTGAAATCTCTGCTTGAAACTCCCTTTGTTAAAAAATCAGCAAGTTGATCTTCCGTTTTCACATATGGAGTACAAATCACACCTTCAGTCAACTTTTCCTTGATGAAATGTCTGTCAATCTCAACATGTTTAGTCCGATCATGTTGTACAGGGTTATGAGCAATACTGATGGCTGCCTTATTATCACAATAAAGCTTCATGGGACCCTTATAAGTGATCCTCAATTCTTCTAACAAGATTTTCAACCACATTAATTCACACACACCATGGGCCATAGCCCTGAATTCAGCTTCAGCACTGGACCTGGCTACAACTGACTGCTTCTTACTCCTCCAAGTAACTAGATTGCCACCCACAAACGTGCAATACCCTGTAGTTGATCTCCGATCTGAAATAGAACCTGCCCAATCTGCATCTGTATAGGCCTCTATTGCAAAGTGATCATGTTTTGAAAATAAAAGGCCTTTCCCAGGTGCTGATTTCAAGTATCTGAGTATCCTTTCTACTGCCTGCATGTGATCCTTACGTGGCTCGTGCATGAATTGACTAACAACGCTCACTGCATAGGCTATATCAGGTCGTGTATGAGTCAAATATATCAGCTTTCCAACCATCCTCTGATATCTTTCCCTGTCAACAGGTGTATTATCTGTCTGTTCGCCCAATCTGTGATTTTGTTCAATAGGAGTCTCCACAGGCTTGCAAGCTAACATCCCTGTTTCAGTTAAAAGATCAAGTACATACTTTCTTTGTGAAACATAGATTCCCTGTTTTGAGCGAGCCACTTCAATGCCTAGAAAATACTGCAAGACACCTAAGTCTTTGATTTCGAATTCTTCTGCCAAATGCATCTTTAGTCTGCTAATCTCCTCGGTATCGTCCCCTGTCACAATTATATCATCAACATAGACAATAACAATTGTAATTCTACCCTCCCAATGTCGAAGGAATAGTGTATGGTCTGCTTGACAAGGACGATATCCAAACTTTTGCATAGCTTGTGAAAATCTTCCAAACCACGCTCTAGGAGACTGTTTCAAGCCATATAATGACTTTATCAATCTGCACACTTTCCCTTTATTAGATTTTTCACAACTCCCCGGAGGAATATCCATGTATACTTCCTCCTTTAAATCACCATGTAGGAAAGCATTCTTCACATCAAACTGCTGAAGAGTCCAATCCATGTTAGCTGCTAAAGATAAAAGGACCCGAATAGTGTTCATCTTTGCAACTGGAGCAAATGTCTCCTGATAGTCAATTCCATAGGTTTGGGTATAGCCTTTTGCCACCAATCTTGCCTTATATCTATCAATTGTTCCATCTGCCTTATGTTTTATGGTGAATACCCATTTGCAACCAACAGTTTTCTTCCCCTTCGGTAACTCCACTAACTCCCAGGTGTTGTTTTTTCAAAGAGCTCTCAATTCCTCAGCCATCGCCTCTTTCCACTTGGGATTGTTCAATGCATCCTGTAATTTCTGAGGAATAGATACTGATGACAACTGACAGGCAAAAGCTTTAAAGGATGGTGACAGACGATGGGAAGACATAAAATTTGCAATAGGATACTTATATGTAGATCGACAAGAACGGGGTGACTTTCTCAAAGCAATAGGCAATTCTAAGTCATTAACAACATTAGAATCAATTTGAGCATCAGGGTCAACAAAACTATTATCAACAAAAGAAGGAGGATGTTCAACAGATACTTCCTCAGGATTACCTGTCACCGGGGCAGTAGACTGATCATTTTGCTCAAGAGAAGCCTTTTTTCTTCTTGAATATACCAACATATTTTGCTCAATTGTAGAACTGCTTCCTACTTCATTCTTTTCATTGTTTTTATTCTCACTCTCTAATTCCAACAAGGGCACAACATGAGACTTATCTTCACTACTTAAGGTCTCCCCCTGAAGAGAAGTCTTAGAAGCAAGATGAGAAAAATAATCACGGTCCTCATGAAAAGTAACGTCCATAGAGACAGAATTTCTTGGAAAGAGGATGATAGCACTTGTAACCCTTTTTGGTAGCAGAATAACCTAGAAAGACACATTTCAGGGAACGGGGGTCAAGCTTACCACTATGATGAATATGAACAAAGCATGTGCAACCAAAGACTCGAGGAGGAAGACGGTTAATCATAGAAGGCGAGCAAGAAGTGGTCAGAACCTGAAGAGGAGTTTGAAAGTAGAGAACTCTGGAAGGCATCCTATTGATTAAATAGGCTGCCGTGAGAACAGCCTCCTCCCAATAATTTTTTGGTACTGCCATGGAAAATAGCAAAGCACGAGCCACATCAAGAAGATGGCGATTTTTTCGTTCGGCTACTCCATTCTGTTGAGGGGTATTGGTGCATGAAGTTTGATGGATAATGCCATGATCAGAAAAGTAGGATTCAAGACCAGAATAGATGTATTCACCCCCATTATCTGAACGGAGAATTTTTATCTTTAAATTGTACTGTGTATAAATCATCTGGTAGAATGATTGAAAAATAGGGAAAACATCACTTTTGTCCTTCATCATATAAACCCAAGTAAGTCTGGAAAAATCATCAATAAATGTGACAAACCATCTATAACCTGACAAACTAATCACACGAGAAGGGCCCCAAACATCACTATGAACAAGAGCAAAAGGAATGGCACTTTTATTCATACTTAATGGGAAAGAAACACGGTGATGTTTAGCAAGTTCACAAGTTTCACATTGAAATTGAGAAACATCAACACCAGAAAACAATGAAGGAAACAATTTCTTTAAATATAAAAAAGATGGATGTCCTAAACGCTTGTGCCATAACCAAATCTCACTGGATGAGCTAGTGGTGGATTGAACAGAATGAACTGAGGTCGAACCAGCTGGTACATCCAAGAGATAGAGGCCACCTTTCTCACTACCATGACCAATCGTCGCCCCCGTGTGGAGATCCTGAAATACACAATGAGTGTCAAAGAAAGTGACAGAACAATTTAAAGTTTTAGTGAGTTGGCTGATTGATAACAAACTATTAGACAATTGAGGGACATGGAGAACATTAGAAAGAGGCAAAGAATCATAAAGAGAGATCGAGCTTTCACCAGTCACAGGAGTTGGTGAACCATCTGCAGTTGTGACACAAGATTTGCTAGGAGATGTGTAACAAGAGAAAAGTTTGAATTTAGAGGTCATGTGATCAGTTGCCCCTGTATCTATAACCCAAGAGTCCGAGGAAGACTTACCAGATGCATTAAAACAACAACCAAAATTACCTGAGGAGGTGGCGAGAGAACTAGAAGCCCCTTTAGATTCTTTAGCAGATATTATACGAGCACACTCATTTAATAGCTGTTCCATCTGAGCAGATGAAAACTGAGCAGTAGGTTGATTATTACTTTGATCACCAGAAAAGATATGATGGGCCTTGGAGCCTGAGCGACCCCCCTTCCTTCCTTCTCCCTTGTTGCCATCACCCTTTTCACCCTTCTTGCCAGGCCACCAAGGTGGATAACCATGGAGTTTAAAACATTGCTCCCTCACATGTCTAGTCTGATTACAATAATCACAGACCAAAGAATCTTTATCATCATATTTGGCACTTTTAGCAACATTACTAGATGCTATAAGAGGCGAAGGAGTAGACTGATTCATTGGTGATGTCCGAGATGATGGCATAAACATGGCAGATCCTTCAAGAGAATGTGGCGTAATCATGGCAGATCGCCTGAGAGCTTGGGCACGCACATAAGCATAGGCTTCACGCAAAGAAGGAAAGGGATCCTTTCCAAGTACTTGAATCCTTACTTGATCCAAATCTGGGTTAAGACCAGCGAGAAACTCAAAAGTACGCTCCTTCTCAATTCGTTTGTTCAACGTAGAAGCATCAACAGCACATTCCATCTCACATGGTTGGTAATAGTCGAGTTCTTGCCACAAAGCTTGGAGTGCATTGAAATATGCCTCCAATGTCTTACCTTGCTGAGTAGTGTCATGAATCCGACGCTTCAACTCATAAATCTGTGCATCATAGCCTCCTACAGAATAAGTCTGAGCAACTGCATCCCATATAGCCTTGGCAGACTTGAGACGCATATACCCTGGACTAAGGTCAGGGACCATAGTTTGGAGAAGCCATGATCGTAGCATTGCATCCTCTTCAACCCATGTCGTAAAAGTTGAATCAGTTGTCGGTGGTTGTACTTTTTCTCCAGTCAAATATCCCAACCGGCCTTTGCCAGTAATGTACAATCGCACAAAGTGGGACCAAGCCAGATAATTTGTGCCATCAAGTTTATGAGGCATCAACTGGACATTCATAAGGTCTTGATGTGAGGTAGTGGAGGTGGTGGAGTTGGTGGAGGTGGGTGGACGAGTCATGAGAGAGTGAGAATCAATCGTTGGTGTTTTTGAGTTGTCTTCCATTGGAAAAAAAAAATAAAAAAACAGCAGCAAGTTTACGTGGTTTGGTTTGGGAAGGCTGATTAGGCTTGAAGTAAACCCTAAAAAATAAGGATTTTAAAATTCCTCTCTAGAGTGCTCTGATACCATGAAGAATTCTCTAGAGATAAAGGAATAGTATAATATTATTCTTCTCTCTAAGGAGGATTTAAATAGTACACGGGTAGTTACATATAAGGAAACAAAATAATATGCAAATCAATCAATCCCTATGTATAAGCCTATAACTGTGCCAACTAATTAGCTGACTAATTACAGCTAATTATATACAATCAAATATACAGCTGTCAACAATATACACCACGCGATATGGACACTTTACATTAAACACTGGCTACATGCTAACACACATGCAAGCAGAACGATTACAAAGTATAAGAGTTGGGATTCCTATATCCCTCTGAAACTCTCACTGCGACCATTGTTTCTGGCCACTGTTAGGCTACATCCCCCTCCCAAGCATGTCATTCACCATGATTCTTTATAAGTTTTTTGTTCACTCATGGCAAACACAATTGATTTTATGGGCTGCATTGTGGGTTTTCGTGAGATCATCACTTGTACCTATATCTTGGATTCTTTTATCTCATGTATAGTGGGTATGTTTGACCTCTTTGGTATAGTTCTAAATGTTGTTTTACTGTTTCTGAACTTTCAGTCTGACTTAAATCCATGGAGTTTATGTGTACGTCATTTCACAGTTCAAAATTTTCAATTTTTGCCATTCTGAAATTATTTATTTGCATTCTGTGGAAAAAGAGGGAAATATTGCTGATTTTTCTGCTTATTCCAAAATAATGGTCCGAGGAAGGGATGCCTGTTGGGAACACTGTGTTCTTGTTGATGCAACAAGGCAGAAGGTCAGGTGTAATTATTGTCAACGGGAGTTCAGTGGAGGAGTTTACAGGATGAAGTTTCACTTAGCCCAAATAAAAAACAAGGATATAGTTCCCTGTGCTGAAGTACCAAATGATGTGCGGGACCAGATACAAAGTATATTAAGCACCCCCAAGAAACAGAAAACTCCCAAGAAACCTAAGGTGGATCATGCAGCCAATGGTCAACAAAATAGCTCTTCTGCTAGTGGTGGTCTCCATCCTAACCATGGATCTAGTGGACAGCATGGTAGCACCTGCCCGTCATTGTTATTTCTGCGCCCTTCGCCAAGTGCGCAGCCAGCGGTTGACGATGCTCAAAAGCAAAAAGAGGATGATGCTGATAAAAAAATTGCTGTATTTTTCTTTCACAATTCTATTCCTTTTAGTGCTGCTAAATCCATTTATTATCAAGAAATGGTGGATGCTGTAGCTGAGTGTGGGGTGGGCTATAAAGCCCCAAGTTATGAAAACTTGAGATCTACTCTTCTGGAAAAAGTGAAAGGTGACATAAATGTTTGTTACGAGAAATATAGAGAGGAGTGGAAAGAGACGGGTTGCACAATCTTGTGTGATTGCTGGTCTGATGGTAGGACCAAATCACTTGTAGTTTTTTCAGTAACATGCCCCAAAGGGACACTATTTCTTAAGTCAGTTGATGTATCAGGTCATGCAGATGATGCTCATTATTTGTTTGAACAGATTGAGTCAGTTGTTTTGAAGGTTGGGGTGGAAAATGTTGTCCAAGTGATAACAGATAATGCTGCTAGTTATGTCTATGCAGGAAGGCTTCTCATGGCTAAGTACGCTTCATTATTCTGGTCTCCTTGTGCTTCGTATTGTATTGATAAGATGTTGGAAGATATCAGCAAACAAGAGTGGGTGAGTACAGTCTTGGAGGAGGCCAAGACCATCACACGGTATATATACGGTCATGCAGGGATTCTAAATATGATGAGAAAGTTCACTGGTGGAAGGGACTTGATCCGGCCAAGAATTACTAGATTTGTGACTAATTTCCTCACCTTGAGATCTATTGTGATTCAGGAGGACAATCTGAAGCATATGTTTTCTCATACGGAGTGGTTGTCATCCATTTATAGTAGACGCCCTGATGCCCAAGCTATTAAATCCTTGTTGCACTTGGAAAGATTTTGGAAGTCTGCACATGAAGCTGTGAGCATGTCCGAACCACTAGTTAAAGTCTTGAGGATTATGGATGGGGACATGCCTGCTATGGGCTATATATTCGAGGGAATAGAGAGGGCAAAGGTCACGATCATGGCATATTATAAGGGTATTGAAGAGAAATACATGCCAATCTGGGAGATAATTGATAGGAGATGGAGTATTCAGCTTCATTCTCCATTACATGCAGCAGCAGCTTTTCTTAATCCTTCTATTTTGTACAGCCCAAACTTTAAAAGTGATCCAAGGTTGAGGAATGGATTTCAGGAAGCCATGATGAAGATGGCAACCGATGAAAAAGATAAAATGGAAATTACCAAACAACATACTGTATACATTAATGCACAAGGTGCTCTTGGAACTGATTTTGCAATCATGGGAAGGACCCTGAATGCCCCAGGTATGTGTTAAATTGCAATTATATTGAAACAGATTCTTTCTTTGAGGAATACCACCATGTCAGAGTAGGAGGATGGAAATAACTTAGAGCCATCCTCCTTCCATAATCACATGCCACACATAAAACAGGTTTGGGTTCCACCGGGTAAGTGGATTATATAAATGATAGGTCGACTTAGTGTTCCCCTGCATGTAGAGGGGTAGTTTTTTACCCTTTCTTTTTTTGGAAATGTGATAACTTTTATTTGATTAAAAAAATAAAAATAAAGAGCATGCCACAATCCAATGTGATCTGTTAGCCTTGTCCTCTGATTGATAATATTCTTAATGGTCAGAAGAGAACAAAATCATGAGTCATTACAGCAAGAAAACTGACAGATTATATCTCTCATTCACGTGTCTTGAGGGATTATCTTTCATCTAGTATCTTCTATTTGATTCTGAATGGCATTGCACTTAAATCTAATTTGACACTCTGCATCCTTAGGTGATTGGTGGGCAGGATATGGTTATGAAATCCCAACATTGCAGAGAGCTGCAATACGGATACTGAGCCAACCTTGTAGTTCTCATTGGTGCAGATGGGACTGGAGCACCTTTGAGAGCATACATACCAAAAAACGCAACAGAATGGAGCTGGAGAAATTCAATGATTTGGTTTTTGTGCATTGCAACCTCCGGCTACAAGCCATTGTTCAAAGTAGGGATGGGAAATGTAAACCCATTATTTTTGATGAAATAGATGTTAGTTCTGAATGGCCTACCGAGTTTGAATCTTCATCACCTCTCTTGGATGATTCGTGGTTGGACAATCTATCCCTCGAATGCAGAGGTAGTCCTTAAACTTGTGAATATGCAAAAAAAATAGATAAATTCAATCATTGTGTCATTGTGTGCATAATTTTGTATCATACTGTAATCTGCTTGATTAAAGATTAATTCAAATATGATTTTTAGTTCAAAGTATATTGATGATATGATACTGACAATTCTCTTTTTCCTTTTTAAGTTCCATTTTAATTTCCCATGGTGTTTTTTGAATTTTTTCACTTATGGTAAGAAAGTATGGTTTTGTTCCTTCAGTTTTCAAATAAGTTACTTTTGTACCAGAAACTGATGCTAAAAGTGATGAAAAACATATTGATGGATGATATAGTTTATCATACTGTCTGCTGTAGAGCTGTTAAGAGTTCCCCTTAGTTTCTCCCCTTGATGCTACGGATTCCTTTGGTTCCACCTCTGCTCAGCCTGTTCACCAAACTTCCTTGATCAGATGATTTACTAAGAACTATCAGATGGACTTTTCTTCTGCAGTTGATCTAATCTTGCATCATAGGAGAAATTTTATAAGTCGCATTGACTTTAATCTTTCGTTGGCAAAGTTTAGATTATTTCCCATTGGTGACCATCGTTTTCTTAGTTTTAATTCAATGATAGCTCGCTCGACACACCTATATTTTTGGTCCACGTTCCTATTGAAGAGGGTGAAAACCGATCTAGTCTTTAAAACGGTACTTAAATCTTTGGAACCCGATCAGTATCATTGCCCGATCTACATACTGATTTAGTTACCCGATCTAAGTTATGTTATCAGAAATATCTTGATTTGACTCAAAACCGCCACTCTAATGACGGTTCGGAATTAGGTAAATAGATCTTTCAGACATTTAATTGATCTGACATATTCTTAGGATTAACCTACATTAAAAGATCTAAGTTCAGAAGATATTCCTCTTTATGATATAATAATAAGTGGCCAGCCATGAAGGAATCGGCCTATAAAAGGAGCAGACCTGAATCGAAAAGAGGTAAGTGAGAAAAAACCTAAGAGAATTACTTTGCTTATATATTTACTTGAAACTAATTTTATCATCGGAGCTTTTCAGGTACAACACCACACCGGTGTAAGTCATCGGAAATTCCCACAAAAGTATTCCCATAGCATATCTCTGCATCTTAAACATTTACCGACTTTTAGCATTATCAGTTTGGCGCCCACCGTGGGGCCCGAAATATCAATCTTTTCGGTCCCTTTTCTTTAACAAAACTTCCCTTTTTTCCGATATGGTCATCATACGATCCGAATTGCAAGCCGATGATACTCTCGGCCCGGTCAATCCAGTTAACCAGTCGGAACTAGGGGTACAACTGGAGAGCACCTCCGAACCATCAAAGCGAGCCTCTCACGGTGAACCTCCCCCTGTAGCAGAATGACCATCTTTGCAAAATGAACAACCAACTCCTCCAGACGAATCCCCAGCCGATCCGCCAACATGCCAAGAAATTGGATCAACTTCTAATGATCCTTATCGACATCAACTTAATCATATGCAAAAGCAAATGGAGAGCATGACTTTGCTCATCCAGACTCTAACACGCCAGCAAGATTTACGCATTTCCCACGAAGCACATAATCCATCCCCACAGCACCCAGTTCAGACTCCAGTCCATCCCGATCTAATCGGTCGGCAACCGGTAAATGCCACAATCCCGTTACGACGAGTCGTGGAAGAAAGCCGACGTTCTCCCGTTCGACCTCGTTGTTTCAATGAGGAAGAGGGAAGCCAATTCGGGAGTAGGCTCTAAAAGACGGACCATGAACCACGAGAAACAACGTCCAGAATTTGATCTTGTTGCAGAACGCTCTCATGGATCAGGGGCATCTGCGTTAAGAAAAACCAGGCCAGAACCAACCCGATGCACATCAAATCGGAAAAGGAATGAGCCAACAAGACACAATCAACCTGAAGCAATGGCAATTGACAACTCTTCTCCTTTTGTGGTCACAATTCTGCAAGAGGCGTTGCCTGATAAGTTCAAATTACCAACTATTGATCCCTATGATGGAACCAATGATGCCCGAGAGCGTGTGCTAACTTTTAAAGACTATATGTATCTCAAAGGCGTATCTGATCCTATTATGTGTCGCGCCTTCCCTATGACCCTCAAGGGACCAGCTCGAACATGGTTTCAAAGATTGCAGCCGCACTCCATCAGCTCATTTCAACAACTCAGCTTGACGCTTATAGCACATTTTGTAAGCAGCCACCGACCAAAGAAGCCTGCAACATATCTCTTGGGTCTTGATCAGGAGAAAGATGAAAGCTTAAAGTCATATTTACAACGTTTTAGTGCGGCTCTGCTTGAGATCGACGTGTTTAATGAGGGTGTAGCCATGGCCGCAATGATGAAAGGACTCAGGACCAGAAGCCTCAGAGTCTCATTTGTAAAAAGGGAACCAAAAACTCTTACCGAGTTGCTAGAAAGGGCAAGAAAATACATCGGGGTAGATGATTTATTTGACGCCGATAAAAAGAAGCAGGAGCCCACTCAGAAGCGAAAGGAGCGTGAACTTGATGAGAAGAAGCAGCCAGAGAAAAAGCAAAAAACTGAGGTATCGGAAGGAAGCCGATCTCCGACAAGGAGATTCACGTCCTTTACGCCTTTACGTCAACCTATTCACACAATTCTAAGCGAGGTGGAAGCCCAATCTTTCGTCAAATGGCCGCTCCGCATGAGATCGGATCCAAAAAGGAGGGATAAAAACAAATATTGCGCATTTCATCGCGATCATGGACATCTCACTGAGGACTGTTTTGATCTCAAAAATGAGGTAGAACGTCTCATAAAGCGAGGGTATTTGAAAGAGTTTGTTGATCTGTCAAAAGATGAAAATCATTCTCAAGCACGACCTGACTCGGACTCAAAACGGCAAAATCATCAGCAAAGGTTAGCCGGAATAATTGATACTATTCACGGGGGTTTCACGCACGCCGGAGAAAGTATGTCATCTAGAAAGGCATACGCAAGATCAGCTCAGACTTTTCCTTCAGATCAGGTCATGAGTATTGATCATTCCATCTCAAAACGATATGGACTGTTGTCTTTCTCTCTCTCAGGACGATCTGAAGGGAGTTCACCTACCTCATGATGATCCGTTGGTGAATAAAGCAATAATTGCGAATTATTCGGTAAGCAAAATCTTGGTGGACACTGGCAGTTCGGCTGATATTTTATTTGTAACTGCCTATGAAAGGATGGGGCGAAACATTGAAGATCTCTCCCCGATCAATACCCCACTCATCGGGTTCAATGGGTCATCTTTACAACCACTAGGATGGGCCAACTTACCAATTACGATTGGAGATTCCCCGACTCAAGCTACCCGAGATGCCATTTTTATGATCATCGACTGTCCATCTGCTTATAATGCCATCATTGGGCGACCCAGCTTAAATGACTTCGGAGCGGCAACATCTACACTCCATCTTTGTATGAAGTTCCCGACATCTCATGGGACAGGAGAAGCTAAAGGAGATCAAGCAGTTGCCCGATCCCGCTTCAACATATCCCTTTCCTGTAATGAAGGATCACCCCGAGAAAAGATTCGACAAACTCCACCAATAAGTCTTGCCATTTCTCCAGAATCCTTAGTTCAAGGTGAAGAGCTGAGAAAATTGCATCATGATCCACTTCCATAGCAATTACAGGACACCGGAATTGATGATCTTCGAGACGAACAAAATCTAAGATCTACTCCTCTGGAAGGTCTGATTGAAGTTCAGGTGCATCCCACCGATCCAACAAAACTTGTGAATATCGGGTCAGATCTACCCGACCCAATGAAGGCCGACCTTACAATCTTTTTAAAAGCGAACTGCGATATCTTTGCATGGGGGCATGAAGACATGCCAGGGATTGATCCGACTATTGCAATGCACGAGTTACATGTGGATCCGTCTTTCAAGCCGATCAGACAAAAGAAGCGTGTTGCTTCACAAAAGAAATCACGAGCAATCCAAGAAGAAGTTCATAAACTTCTCCAAACAGGTTTTATTCGGGAAGTCTTTTATCCGGATTGGCTGTCCAATTGCGTTGTGGTTAAAAAGAAAACTGGCAAATGGAGAGTATGCGTCGATTTCTCCGATCTGAACAAAGCTTGTCCCAAAGATAGTTTTTTATTACCTCGAATAGACCAGCTGGTTGATGCAACTGCTGGGCACGAACTCCTGAGCTTCATGGATGCGTACTCAGGCTACAACCAGATCATGATGCATCCAACTGACCAAGAAAAGACGGCGTTCATTACAGCGATCGGTATGTTTTGTTATCTCAGAATGCCTTTCGGATTAATAAATGCAGGATCAACTTATCAGCGGACCGTCACGAGGATGTTCGAATATTTATTGGGATCAACAATGGAAGTCTACATTGACGATATGCTTGTCAAAAGTTTGAAGGCACCCGATCATATTCAACATTTGAACGAAGCTTTCAATATTATGCGACGTTTCGGGATGAGACTTAACCCGACCAAATGTTCGTTCGGAGTCTCATCAGGAAAGTTCTTAGGCTTCCTAGTGACTAAAAGGGGAATAGAGGCGAATCCCGATCAGATTCAAGCTTTGCTCAACATGAAATCCCCGACCACAATAAGAGAAATACAACAATTAACAGGCCGAATGGCTGCTTTAAACCGATTTATTTCCAAATCCTCTGAGAAAGGATTTCATTTTTTCAAAGTTCTCAAAGGAAAAAAGTTATATCATTGGACTCCCGAAGCTGAGGAAGCATTCCAACAGTTGAAGCTATATCTGGGGTCTCCACCCCTCCTCTCAAAACCTTTGCAAGGTGAGACCCTATTTCTGTATCTCGGCGTTTCATCATCAGCCATCAGTTCGGTGCTTATTCGAGAGGATAGGGGAGTACAACGACCAATTTATTACATTAGTAAAGCTTTAATAGGTGCTGAGAGTCGGTATCCTTTACTTGAAAAATTGGTCTTTTCTGTTGTCACCTCGGCACGCAAGCTACGACAATATTTTCAAGCTCACCCAATCATTGTACTGACCAATCAACCTCTACGGCATATACTTCACCGACCTGATATTTTGGGGAGAATGATCTGATGGGCTGTAGAATTAGGAGAATTTGATATTGAATATCGCCCTCGCCTCGCCATTAAAGGCCAGGTATTGGCTGATTTTGTGGCCGAATTCACACCAGATCTACAACTGGAACAAAAATGTATCCCGACTAAGTCAACAGCCTCGGTACTCAAAGATCACAAAAGCAACATACAAACGTGGCATCTATTTGTCGATGGTTCTTCTAATCAAAAAGGGTCCGGAGCGGGAATCCTGCTGATCTCTCCTGACGGAGAAAAAGTTGAGCTGGCTTTACGGCTTAATTTTAAAACAACAAATAATGAGGCGGAATATGAGGCCTTACTCGCAGGACTACAAGTGGCAACCGACCTCTTTGTTCAAGACCTACAAGTTTTTAGCGATTCTCAATTAATCGTTAATCAGATCAACGGAACATATTCAGCAAAAGAATTATCGATGCAAAAATATTTGTCCAAAACTCTCGAGGCTTTTACATACTTCACATCTATTTCAATCCACCAAATTCCGAGGGAAGAAAACTGCCATACCGATGCGTTGGCAAATTTAGCTTCTGCAGTACATACCGATCTCCCAAGATCAATCATGATTAAATTAGTTGAAATACCTCTTATAAGCCGTATGAAAAAACTGATCTTCAATGTCCAAACTGAGTCTACATGGTTTGACCCAATCAAAAATTATATCACGTCAGGTGTACTTCCCACCGATAAAGCCGCTGCTCGACGTTTGAAATGCAAATCAGCTCGGTACTGCATGATCAATAACAACCTCTACCGTCGATCATATTACGGGTCGTGTTTACGATGCGTTCTACCCGATGAAGCCAATTATGTACTCCGTGAGATCCATGAGGGTATTTGTGGAAATCATGCAGGGGGCAGATCCCTTGCGAAGAAAGTAGCCCGGCGCGGGTACTATTGGCCTCAAATGGAGAAAGATGCCACCGATCTGGTCCGTAAATGTGATAAATGCCAGCGTTTTGCTCCCATCCCTCATCAACCACCTAATATGCTTGTCCCGATCTCTAGTCCCTGGCCATTCGCGCAATGGGGCATCGATATCGTGGGCCCACTTCCTACGTCAAAAGAACAAAAGAAATTTTTGATCGTTGCTATTGATTACTTCATCAAATGGGTGGAAGCCCGACCAGTCGCTAGGATCACCGAGAGTAGTATCAGGAGCTTCATATGGGAAAACATCATTTGTCGTTTTGGTATTCCCCGGACTCTTATTGCCGATAATGGGACGCAATTTAATAATACTGGATTGCGTACATTATGTCGGGATCTCGGTATCCAAAATAATTTCTCCTCTCCAGGTCATCCACAAGCTAATGGACAGGTCGAAGTAACCAATCGAATGATCATTCACTCTCTAGAAAAAAGATTGGAAAAAGCTAAAGGATCATGGGTGGACGATCTCTCATCGGTATTATGGGCGTATCATACCACCAGTCGGATTTCTACGGGTGAAACTCCTTTTTCTCTTACCTATGGGACCGAAGCTGTCATACCAGTCGAGATCGGTCTGCCCAACTATCGAGTTGAAACTTTTAATCAGGACCTCAACGATCAAGAGCTCTGCTTTAACCTTGATATGTTGGAAGCAAAACGAGAAACAACTCGGCTTCGTATTGCTTCTTATAAACAATATATGGCTCGGATCTATAACAAACATGTCAAGCTGCGACAGTTCCGACCTGGAGATCTCGTTCTCAAAAAGGTCCTTCACCCCGGCAAACTTGATCCTAACTGGGAAGGCCCTTATCAGGTACAAATTACAATCGAATCGGCACTTATTGGATCACAGATCTGGACGGAAAAATGCTACCTCGACCTTGGAATGCTACTCATCTTAAAAAATATTACCCCTAATAGAATACGTGTATTATTGTCTACGATATCCCGATTTATTTTGTTTTTTGGTTCTCTCTCTTGAATGCTTTCTTCTATATATGCTTAATTCATTATCTTTTTTGTGATTATGCTTCCTTTTTATATGATTTATATTTGTCATCCCGATCCCTTTACCTTGTGCATAATATTCATACGTAAATTTTTTCATTCAACATTTCAAGTCCCGACCGATCTTGGGCCAGCAATTATATTTTGCTCTTCAAACAAAATCATAGGATTGATTAAAGGGGTTAAACGTCTAAACGTTACCCTGATTACTTCAGTTCGGCATAATGGTTTAAACGTCTAAACGTTACCTTGATTACTTCAGTTCGGCATAATGGTTTAAACGTCTAAACGTTACCCCGGTTAAATCAGTTCGGCTTAAAGTGCATTGATACTCCACTTCACCCCGAACTCGGGGAGATGGGATAATGTTATATTAATGTTATATAAAAAAAAAAAAAAAGTATGGAAACCAGAACACAAGCATGGAAACCAAAACATTTTTTCATTAGAAAATGAACATCAGGATTACATGATAAAATTCAAAAAACTCAGGGAAAGACTCAATCCAGATCAATCGCTTTGCCACGAGAGGTCGGAGTATTAGTTTGATCTTGAGAGGCTGATGGATCAACCGAAGCCGAAGCAGCATATATCGGTGCATTCTGATCAGTAACTTCCTGATTACCGATGTTTTCTTTAGAAGCAGCTTCACGCTCCTGATCAGCTTGTGCCCGATCAGCTTGAAGTTGAGCCCTCATTTCAGCCAAGGTAATTTTCGAAAAATCGGCGTCGGGAAAAATCCTCTTCATCAGATCCCGTGCCCCGTTGAAACCCTTTACTAAAAAAGGCCCAGCTTCCTTCATGATCAATGCTTTCAGCTCATCGGAAGAACGGTATTCAGTATCCGCCTTTTCAGCACTCTCCTTCTCAGCTGCTTTGGATCTCTCCAGCTCGGACAGCAACTGATCAATCTTCCGAGTAAACTCATCTTCACGCTCTCGGAATTTAGATCTCTTTTCCTTCAGCACGGCTTGGATTGATCGGAACTCCCCAGATTTCTCCTCCACAGACTCCTTTAATTTTTTATTAATCATATCTATTGAAGCCTTGGATCTTCGAGCATCCCGGGCTTCTCGAAGGGAATGGAGGCCGATGAGTGCAGTCTACAAGCACAAAAAGGGAATATAAGAACATCTATATATCGACACGAAAAACTAAAAATTCGTTATCGATTATTTAAAGGTACCTTAATTGCGGCATGAGCTAGAAGCTCGGGAAGTTCAGACTGAGGAATTTGTGAAATAATCTCCTTGTCGGCCGACCCATAGAGACCCTCCAGGGCCTTCAAACTCGCATTCGGGCTGTTCACAAAAGAACTAGCCACCGTAAGACCAGACAGAGTAAGGGGTGCACCTGACCCAGCACTCAGCCAGTCTTCCGCCGAAGTTCGACCGGGGCAAATGCCGACACCAGATCCAGAGGCCGATCCAGAGTCGACCCTCCTACTGATCTGGACTCCAGATGGGACATCTTCTTCAGCCCTTGGTCTTTTCTTCTTTTTTGAATCCTGGGCCGACACCTTGGCTACACCCACTGACAGAGGAGGAACAACAGGTGATTCTTCCTCGGGTATGACTCCCCCGAGAACATCGTCGATATCAATATTCATGGCTGAAAAATAAATATCTTGTTATGAAAATACAATCAAGAAGCAGTGAAATAAGGAAATATCTACAAAATATGAAGTCTACCTCTTCGGGATTGAGAGTTGTTTTTTCTGTTAACTTTCTTTCTTTCAGCCCGAGCTCTAATTTCTTCTAGAATCCTTTGCTAGTCGGCTCTATCTTTTGCTTTGATGACAAAATTCCTTGAACGATCTAGGAAGGGTCTGATCGGAAGACCGTCTATTGTTCTGTCACGGTACAATCTTTCAACAAGTTCAGTAGGAATGACCGGAAATTGATGAGCCAAATAGTGCGGGATCCAGTATCGATCGTCGCGCAAAAGGTTAAAACCACGCTCTTCCCTCCACAACCGGTCAATCCGACCTACAATGCGATCAGTTAATGCTCCGCACCGAAGGATTTTATCCGCTACAATGAAAACAATTTTTGTTAGTTCGGGAGAGCGTGTATTATCACATACAAAAGAAAAAAAATTGTGAATAAAACCTGGCCGGGGTCTCCAATCTCTTGGAACGGGAAACGTGCGTTCCTCGTCTTCCCCGAACTCCCATCCAGGGCCACTGACGAAGAAATACTTGTTCTTCCACCCTTTGATTGAAGAGGGAAGATCCTTGATGCCCGGTCTCTTTGTACGGTTTCCAAAGTACCACCAACCAGGAGAAGCCCGGGAGTTCTCTTTGATGAAACACATAAACTTCAAGTCACTGAAGTTCGGCGTCCATCCAAACGATCTCCATAACACCATAAACCCGAGGAGAACCCTCCATGAGTTCGGTGTGAGCATAACCGGACTTACCCCGAGCCGGTGGAGTACTTCTCTAATGAAGGGTTGCAAAGGAAACCTAAGTCCAATTTTGAAGGTTTCCTCATAAAAACAAATTTCCCCGGGGAGAGCATCATTAACACGTATTTCCGGCCCAGGAATTCTAATACTAATGGAGTTGGGAATACGATATGACCTCCTGATCTCAGTTTCTCTCTCCTCTTCTAAAAGGTTGATATGGACAAAAGGAAATGGGGGGCTAGGAAGATCATCATCAGGTCGGCTGATCGGATTAGGGGGGAGGGATTGGATCGGATTGACCTTTAAGGTATCAAAAATGGATCCAGACGTGCTAGTACCGAATCCACCCCGATTATCTGATCCGTATTGATTTAGGGGAACTTGCTGACTAGACATATCTAGGTTGTTTGGATGGATAGAAAAAAACCGTCGGAAAATTCAAAGGTTGCCGGAAAACTCAAAAACAAAAGCTACAATCCTAAACAAATATCAAGAAAGAGCAAGGGAAACATCGAAATGAACGGTTAAAAGAGAGTTACAAGGGAAAAATACCTTTTATGACGGTGTAAAAGGCTCTAAAGTGGTAAACAAAGACGAACGGGAGCTGAAGAATCGAGTGTCTTCTCCGGCGAGCTCTTGAACAGTCCGACGAATAAATTTTGAAAATGGAAGAAGAAATGAGGGGGAAAATAAGTACTGTTTCTTTTATACATGGCTTGTTAAACACGCATCTAACCAGAGCTTGACGCGTGTCAAAAACCCTATGCTCCAAATTCAAGCAACGAACAGGCTCATCATTACGTCTGACGCACCGCCATGACGATCTCGATTCCCAAAGAAGCCATAGCCGCACCTCGAGCCCCAAAAATCAAAAAAGCATTTATTACGATTTGACAACCGTTACGTCTTACGAACGAATTCGGTGTTAAAAACTTACCCGAATGACCCGACATGTTTCTTATAAGAGGGAACCGATCTGTACCTTATGCTTCCAAGATTGATCCTACTTACTACGAACGATCTGTTTTCCCCAAAAATTCCGATTTGAATTTACTTCCGTGAAGATTGTTGTCTATGAATCGACTTCACAAAAGTAGGGGGTAACTGAAGAGGGTGAAAACCGATCTAGTCTTTAAAACGGTACTTAAATCTTTGGAACCCGATCAGTATCATTGCCCGATCTACATACTGATTTAGTTACCCGATCTAAGTTATGTTATCAGAAATATCTTGATTTGACTCAAAACCGCCACTCTAATGACGGTTCGGAATTAGGTAAATAGATCTTTCAGACATTTAATTGATCTGACATATTCTTAGGATTAACCTACATTAAAAGATCTAAGTTCAGAAGATATTCCTCTTTATGATATAATAATAAGCGGCCAGCCATGAAGGAATCGGCCTATAAAAGGAGCAGACCTGAATCGAAAAGAGGTAAGTGAGAAAAAACCTAAGAGAAGTACTTTGCTTATATATTTACTTGAAACTAATTTTATCATCGGAGCTTTTCAGGTACAACACCACACCAGTGTAAGTCATCGGAAATTCCCACAAAAGTATTTCCATAGCATATCTCTGCATCTTAAACATTTACTGACTTTTAGCATTATCACCTATAATACTGAATTTAAAGTGCTGATTAGAATTGGAGCATACAGGTAAGCACAACGGCCATCTTTGCATTTTTTTCCCCATACAGTCAAGAAAATCCAAATTGAAACTTTCCATATGCTCAAGGGAATCTGAATTGAGAGATTCTTTCTGGGTGTTTCTTTTTTAGTCTGTGAAAAGAAATTATGAACTATTATATATAATTGTTGAATAAATAAATAGATAAAAGCAGAAGATTCATGCAGCATTTTAGCTACAACCTTAGATAAGTGAATCCTTGTCTTGACTCTACAAGTATATATATATATATATATATATAATTGAAGAGGGTAAAAACTGTATGACCTTTTGATGGTCGACACGTGGACAAGAAGTTATCCGATCTGTTAATCTCCTGAGTATCAATACCCGATCTGTAGGACTTGCTTGTAGACTGATCAGATTTGAGTGATCCCGATTTGCATTAACCGCCTCATATAGACGGTTCTGTACCAGCTGTGTAGATAGACTGTGCATTTAATAGATCCGACATCCATTTGGATATTTAAGGAATATCTGTTGTCTGGCATTATCTCCATAATCATAAATGGTCTTAAATGCTCTTTCAATAAGATCTGGATATCTTTTCAAAAGCTGGAACGTGGCCCTCAAGTAATCATCTCCATGAGATTCCTATAATAGGAGGGACTTCATCCATTGTAGAGGTAAGTGACTACCCTCGAATTTATTACACTCTTCTTACATTTGCTCTCAGAATTGACTTGCTCTTCGGAGTTTTACAGGAACACCACACCGATGTAAGTGATCGGAGCTTATCCCAGTCAAGCATACTGACCTGACCGAATTTTGCTTTTACCTCTTTTTGATATCATCAGTTTTGCGCCCACCGTGGGGCCGAAAAATTATTCTTTTGGTGCTCTTTTCTATAAAAAAAAAACCTCATTCAAAATGGTGATCACTTGATCTGGTGTTCTTGGTGACGATGATCGCAATATCACAAACCAGTCGACCAACCCCTCATTACTCCCTCAAATCGGTAGCACCTCTTACGGTGAGCTCCATCCTCAACCGGAGAGGCCATCCTCGCCAAATACTCGACCAAGCCCTCCAGCTGAGTCTACTGCGGCTCCCCCACCTCGCCACGAGATCGGATCATCCTCTAATGATCTCTATCAACTCCAATTCCTCAACATGCAGAAACAAATGAAGAGCATGACCTTGCTCATTCAGATATTGACACGTCAGCAAGATATGCTCTTATCCCACGAAGTGCACAACCCTTCTCCTCAACATCCTGCTCAGGCTCCTGTTGCCCCTCCTCAGATCGGTGTTCAAGAGACGAACCCTCAAATTCCATTAAGACGGGTTGTGGCAGAAAGTAGATGTTCGGCCCACTAAGACCGACATCTCGATGAAGAGGGGGGTAGTTCGGAGGTTGGATCAAGGAAACGACCAACGAATCTTGAAAGACAGCGACAAGTCAGTGATCACGCGCCAGAAAGATCTCATGGATCAAGAGCATCGGCATTACGTAGAACCAGACCAGAGCCAACTCGATTCACACCATATCCAATGAGGAATGAACCTACACGTGATAACCGACCGAGGCCGGTAACTATTGACAATTCTTCTCCTTTTGTTTCCAGAATTCTTCGGGAGGCTCTACCAGATAAATTCAAGTTACCGACCATTGACTCTTACGACGGGACTACCGATGCCAGAGAGCACGTTCTCACCTTTAATTATGTAATAATTGTGGTTTCTTAATTTCAAGTATTTCTACTATAATTTATGTTATGTGTAATCTTAATAGATTACTGATGATTCGTACCAGAATCATTTCCATATATATATATCACTAATGATTCTTCGGGAATCATAATCACATAATTGTGTATCATCTGATATATTCATAATAATCAATAATTTTAACATATCTCTTAATATATTATCTCAGATATGTTGTCATACACCACAAGATATTTCAATCTTATTGGTCTCTTTCTGATATGGGATTATCAAATCTCATCCCTCAACCTTATCCCATATTCTTAACCTTTTATGGAGGTCTATTGAATTTCTTGGGATTATTGGTTTCTTGGGCTTTCATGAAATATTCTTCTCTATCAAAGAGACAGAATTATCATTATTATAATATATCCTTACCCAGGTATTATAATTATTTTATTTCCATACAAATATCCATTTGTACTTTATATGCTTTGCATCCTCAGATGCTTGGACTGCAGGTCCAATTACTTCATGTTTTACAAGTGAAGACAATTGTGCCTGTATAATATATTTCTGATTTGCCAATAATTTATATGTCGACATTTTCCATAATTAGTGGTTCCGGATCCTTATCATATTTCATTGAGAGTGACCATAAATACAAATGTATTATTAGCAGCTTTATTTCGGTCTCATTTAACTCTAGTATAATTCCTGGCTAGGAATTCATGTGCATTTTTCTCTTTTCCAGAGTAATATTGAGATCTCATATATTTATTCCATTCTAGGAATTTATTTGCTTCTTTAAGAGCAATTTTTCTCTTTCAGATTAATTCTCTTTTTAAGAGTAATATTCTCTTCTAGAGTAATATATGCTTGAACAATTTAATCTTCAGGATTAATATATGCTTATTTATAAGCAATGAGAATACATCCATATGCTACTTCAATAGTAATTTCATATTGATGTGCTATTTCAGAAGCAATTTCATAACAACTCTACGAAATATCATTTTTATCTCACATAGATATCACATGGATAAAAATAGATAATTTAAAGTAAATAGTATCATGAATAGTAACCCAAATAGTACCATGAATAGTAACCAAATATTACCGTGAATAGTAATGTGAATAGTAATCCAAATATTACCCTGAATAGTAACCCAAATAGCATTTAATTTCAAAACATCAATTAAATAATCAATTTTAAAACATTTAAGTGGGTTACATCCACTTGTTCATTTTTTATCAATAAAATTACTATTACTATAGTTTCAATAGGAGCACCAAAATTTTCCTTTATGGGTTACATCTATTTGTTCATTTGTGATCAATAAAATTACTATTACTATGGTCTCTATAGGAGTACCAAAATTTCCATTTTATTATTTTGTTGCTGTGTTATCCACTTCTGGTAGTAGGATGAAAATTTTACCATGACCACATCTATATCCACGACTGTTAAATTAAATTTCATTTGCTGCTTTAAAATCAGTCGGATATGATTGGTGATTTCTCATTATTTTGCTCAATAACAAGACATCAGTTTAAAATATTTTGATAAATCTGCGCTCTCGATATTACTTACTTCAGGAGCATATTTGAGGTATGAAATGTTAAAAACGTCTTCTCTAACAGATCATAATTAATAATTTACTCTCCACATAATTTCAATTGGGAGGTAATTGTAAATAAAGCAGATTTATAATTTTCTCTATACCAATTTTGTATCAAATTTACTTTTAGTATCTTACGCACATATATATCACGTATGTGGAAGTTGTCATAATAAACAATTAAATCAAGAGACAAAATTCAACATATACACTTGCCAATAATATTCATGAATTTCCGTAAAATCTTGCAATCTCATGTGCAATTAATCATGACAAGCTTTTGTAATAATAATAACCATCTTCTAGTGGTCATATATTGTTCCGAAGAACATAGTTCTATATCATTATCATCACCCTTTGGTATTTTTGTAGTTGCTGGATATGTAAATATGTCATAGATGACCATTTATTTTCTGTTCCACATCTCTCTTTATTGTTAGGTACCTTTTCCTTTTTAGGGGCTTTCAAAGTCACATCAGGGACTTGTGTCATTATCAAGACATTAACTTCTTCTGGAGTTTTAGAGATAGTGGATTTTTTGCATAACTTCATCTTAAGTATTCTTAGAGTGTGATTGTTTATTTCTCCTCTTCAAGGGAGCTGAATCATTTGAACATATATGTCTGCCACGCTTCTAGCATACCGCAGATTTATTTCTTATTATTCTTTCAAGTTGTTCTTCAGGAACATCAATTCGTGCTGGAGTATTTGCAGTTGGTATATGTGATTTTAACACTTTCATTGCATTAATTTTCCATCATAGGTAATTCTTTGCTCAAAATTTCAAGAGCAACAAATTCAATTTTTCTATATTTGATCATGTCACAAAAATACATGTAACATAATAATATAATCAAATATCAAATAATTGAAATTAAATTTTGTACCTTCAAAGGAGATGAAATAGCTTCCTCAGTTGGCTAGAGTTTCGTGCTGATAACGTGTTATGAAATTAAATAAAAACTCAAAGCAGAAAACTAAATGAACACCAAGATTTACGTGGTTCGGTAAATTGCCTACGTCCACGGGGAGAAATTTTAATATTGATAAGAATTGTACAAAACAATTCTCTTTCTCTTTCCTTTTCTTTTCCCGTCGGCGAACCATTCTCTTTCTCTCCATTTCTCATTTCCTTTCTGCCTCTCTTCAATCCTTCGTCTTTTGAATCACTCCCACAACCTCTATATATATATATATGATATAAATATATATTTACATCTATTAGTGGGCGGTGGGTACAATTGTCGACACTCCACTAAATTATAATTGGGGATCTTGGTGATAGGTCTTACTCAAGAAAAGTTTAATGCGAAAAGTCATCCTAAAATTTCTTTCATTTTTAAGGTCCTAATTAAGATTTGTTTCATGTGAAAAGTCCTAATTTTTAAAAATAATTTTCAAAATGGCAGAACTACCCATGAATGTATTTTTACTGCATTTTTAGTATTTTTACTGCATTTTTACTGTCCATTTTTAGCATTTTTATTGTCATTTTTAGTATTTTTAGTGCATTTTTACTGTCCATTTTTTGCATTTTTATTATCATTTTTAGTATTCCATTTTTAGTATTTTAACTGTCTATTTAGTATTTTTACTGCTCGGAGGAACTCAGCTATTTTTACTGCCTGTGGAGGAACTCAACTATCAGTTCATTTAGTATTTTTACTGTCGATTTTTAATATTATTAAAACACCTTGAATACAGTAAAAACACATTGAACACATTGTGTTTATATACATAAACACATACACAGTAAAGACAACATTATTAGTATTTTTATTGTCCATTTGCATGAAAAAAATATAATTCATTTAAAAAAGGGATATTAATAATACTAAAAACATAGTAAAAACACATTGAACACATTGTGTTTATATATATAACCACATATACAGTAAAAACACCATTTTTAGTATTTTTACTGTTCATTTTTAGCATTTTTACTATCCATTTGCATGAAAAAAATATAATTCATTTTAAAAAAGGACATTAATAATACTAAAAATACAGTAAAAACACATTGAACACATTGTGTTTATATATATATACACAATAAAAAAAACTCATTTTTAGTATTTTTACTGTCCATTTGCATGAAAAAAATATAATTCATTTAAAAAATGGACATTAATAATACTAAAAACACAATAAAAACACATTGTGTTTATATATATAAACACATACACAGTAAAAACACAATTTTTAGTATTTTTACTGTATATTTTTAGCATTTTTACTGTCCATTTGAATGAAAAAAATATAATTCATTTAAAAAAGAGACATTAATAATACTAAAAATATAGTAAAAACACATTGAACACATTGTGTTTATATATATAAATACATACACAGTAAAAACACCATTTTTAGTATTTTTACTGTCCATTTGTTAGTATTTTTACTGTCCATTTGCTTTGCATGAAAAAAATATAATTCATTTAAAAAAGGGTGATTAATAATACTAAAAACACATACATAGTAAAAACACATCTCCAAAAACACATGCACATTAAAAAAAAAAAAATGATGTAAAAACACAGTAAAAACACATGCATAGTAAAAACACAGAAGCAGTGGTAGTCCCTTGGGGGAGGAACGAACGACAGATTCGCGATGATCTCGACTTGCAGATCGGTGCATGGAAAAATTGACTAATTTAACATCTCCAATTTGACTATATATCGATGCAACAATATAACACATAAATTTATCAAAAACAGTAAAATAAACAGAGTCCATGGATGGCGTCTTGATCGAGCACTGATAGTGTTCAGCAAAAGCCATATCTTTCTAAAGAAACCTCGAACCTTCAGATTGTGTGATGGAGCTTTCCAATCGGCAATCGGAAGTAGAGAACCACATACATACACATCAAAGACAGTAAAAACACCTTGATCACAAATTACCAAAAACACATTTTCCTTTTCTTCACAACATTTTCATTCAGCATTCAAACTCTCATTTCTGTGATCACAAATTCACAATCAAATCTCTCTAGTTAAGAGATGTCCGGTTACGTCGGAATCTTCGCCTCAGATCCATGGCTCCAAAATCAATTCACACACTGTAAGCCAATCACATAAATCTTCCAACATAAGCATCAAAACAAGAATTATATCTCATGAGTTCGAATCACATTAAATCCCCCAAACAGCTCGATTTCAACCAGTTGAACAAAACACAATCTGACTTAACGAATTCTAATTTATTTCAGCCAAATTCAATTGAATGAAATTCAAATTACCTAATTGCCGAGAAAATCGAGAATATGAACGGTGTCGTCGTGTGTGCCGAGCGTGATCATTCGCATTATGCCACTGGCGGTGCTTGGAGCTGCAGCCATGGCTTCTTGATCTGCAAATCACGAATCGAATCTGCAAAAATCATAGTGGAACAAGGGGGAATCACGATCTGCAGCTTATGGATATGCAAAATCACGGATGTTGTCTGGTTCTTCAGTTGATTGGAAAAGAAGAGTGTAGACTAATTGGAGAAGAAGAGTGCGATATGTCGACCTACTGTTCTTGTCGACGACGAAGCTCGGAGTAGGTCGGTCAAGGGTGGCAATTCGTGTAAACAGGTCGGGTTCGTGTCGTGTCGAGAGGCATGTATTTGAGCATATGGGTCAACACGAACATGACCTGTTTATTAATTGGGTCATAAATTCAAACACGAATACGACCTATTTATAATTGGGTTGACATGAACCTAACCCAATAAATCCATTTAATAATTGGGTCGTGTTTAGGTCAACACGAGTACACGACCAATCTAACACGATTATAACCCAATTAACCTGAAATGAAATGAACCTGCTTACTTTTTTACTTATATTTAAACATCAAAAATCATATAAATTACTTGTTTATCAATGCAGTTTAAGTAAACATCCCAAAATGAAAATCATACTAAATAAATTAAAATCATCCCAAAATGAAATTATAAATTAAAATCATAAAACTTAAAAATAAGCATCAAAAGCGGGTTATATGGGTCGGGTTGACACGAACATGACCCGTATATTAGGCGGGTCACAACGGGTCAATTTCAGGTTACATGAGTTGATACGAAACTGACACGCCTAACTACACGGGTTAAGCGGGTCGACCCGATTCTGACCCGAACACGATTAGGAGTAACCCAAACCCACTATCTTCGTGTACGGTTCGTGTCGTGTTCTCTGGTCGTGTCGCATTTTGCTACCCCTAAGGTCGGTGATGGTGTAGCACGGTGATGGTGCAGATAGACTTGTTACGCGGTGAACCAGTAGAGAGAGGCAGATGCCGGCTCGATCTGCATGAAGACGATGTGCATGAAGGAGAAGATCACAAAGATTGAGTTGCAGTGACGTCGGCAAAGATTGACTCATCGACGTTGATCGGAGCTACTTCGTCCATCGTTCTCTCTCCTCCCTCTCTTTCTCTTTCTCTCTTTTGTAACGTCTTGCTTCTCTGGCTTGTCTATACCTCCTCACACTCGGTCAATCAAATGGTGAAATAAATAATAATTTCGGACATGGGCAATTTTGTCTTATATATGGTAAAAGAACTTTTCAAAAAAAAAAAAAAACAAAAAACTTTAGCAGGACTTTTGGCATGAAAACCTTTTCTTATGTGGAATTGCTCGCCAAATTACCCATTATAATTTGGTGGGCATTGGGCATCCACATGATTGCAATAATACATAACGTGGGCATTGGACATCCACATAATTGCAATAATACATAACGTGAGCTTTTGGCATCCACATAATTGCAATAATATATATAGCCAAACCATGAAAGAATTAAATATCATGAAGTCTTCCTTTTTTGTTTTTTTGTTTTATTTAAATGGGATGATGTTTGAAAGTCTTTTTGACTTTTTCCTTAAATAGAAAATAGATCATGCGATGCTCTCTATGTGATGAATTGCAAACAGGGCGGCATGGGCAATAAATTTGTAATCAAGTGATGAGCTATCGTAGAGTTCCACTTAATTTATATAATAGACTGACAACATCATGTGGTGTAATGTGTGGACAGGATATGGTGGTGGGTGGGAGTGACACAACCTCAAACACTGTTGAGTTTGCGATGGCTGAGTTAATGAACAAGCCAGAGGTAATGAAAAAAGCCCAGCAAGAGTTGGAGACAGAAGTAGGCAAAAATAAGACAGTAGAAGAGTCTCATATCCACAAATTAAAATACTTAAATGCTGTGATGAAAGAGACACTGCGCCTGCACCCTACACTCCCACTATTGGTACCTCATTGCCCAAGTGAATCCTGCATTATTGGAGGCTACTCTGTTCCAAAAGGGGCCTGAGTCTTTGTTAATGTGTGGGCAATTCATAGGGACCCTTCAATTTGGGAGAACCCATCTGAGTTTGATCCTGAGAGGTTCTTGAATGGTAATTGGGACTATAGTGGAAAAGATTTCAATTACTTTCCATTTGGGTCGGGTCGAAGAATATGTGCAGGAATTGCAATGGCTGAGAGAATGGTTTTGTTTTCTCTTGCTTCACTTTTGCATTCTTTTGACTGGAATTTGCCTAATGGAGAGAAGGCAGTAGATCTTTCGGAGAAGTTTGGGATTGTTTTGAAAAAGAAATCGCCTCTCATTGCGATCCCAACTCCGAGAGTATATGATCCAGCACTTTATGATTAGCCTGGCGCTAATGCACCTGCTTAGTGGTATGATCATGCCCCAAATGGAATGTGCAAATGAAAAGAAAAATAAATTGTTTGGTCTGGTTGATAGTATATGGTCTTAATAGCATAAATCCTGGATCATGCCCGGATATAAAAATAATAGTAGAATATTAAAAAAATTATAAAAAAATATAAATATTTAATAAATAATTTGATCAATTTTAGTTTTAATATTATTTAATAAAATATTTTTTAAATCTTGGACAATGCTCAGGTGTGAAAATAATAGTGGAACATTAAGAAACTGATTAAAAAATATAAATATGTAGCAAAAATTTTGATCAATTTTAATTTTAATATTATTGAACAAAATAAATTTTCTAATGTTTTAGGAGTTTAGGAGAGAAAAGAAAGCAATTCCTTCCACCTTGCTTGGGAGTTGAAAAGAAAAGAATGTAAGATATCCATTAAAGGATCATTTTACCAACATAATGACCACTAATTTTATCAGAGTAGGTGAGACTCAAATGTTATTTATTTATTTATTTTTCAATTGGTTAATGGGCAAAATAAGCATTATGAAAGTTTCATTAAAGATTTTTTCTTTCAAATAAAGCAAAAGTGAGCTGGGAGGGATTTTAAACCCCACATTTTTTTCACTCTTCTCCCCAATTTTTCTCCTCAATAAAACTCCCAAACAAGGGAAGAAGAGATCTTCCTTTCATTGAGTATTATTTTTCTCTCTCTCTCTCTCTAAATCACTCCTCCCAAACAAGCTATAAGTGATTTTATACAAAATTAAGGTCATGTTTGGATCAATTTGTGTAAAATAGCTTTTGAAAAACTATATCTTCATATATCACTTTAAAATTAATTCAAACCGTTTTTTCACAAAAATAAAAAAATATTTTGGCCAACCATTCTATTACCCTCTAATAATAATTACCATCCAATCAGAAGTGACACTCAAAGAACTAATTAATTAAACCCAGCCTCAATTTTTTTTAAAAAAAATTATTGAATATCAGTTTGATGTTGTTGCCCGAAACAGTATTTAAGCTGAACCTTTTGACAGAATTAACTACTTTTTCGTAGATCTTCTAATGGCACAAGTTGACAAAATGTGAAATAAGCTAACTAAGAAAGCAGAATATCCCTTGCCGCCGCTATCATAGCTAAACTCCACATCTGCTCCATTAAATATTGCCCACTCGTTACACCCAAAGAACCGGCCAGATCAACCATGACATCCATCTCAAATTTGTTGCACAAAATTGGCTCCTCGTCTAATCCATGGTCACGGTGGTGGGAGAGCGGCGACGGCAACGTCGAGCTCACGCGCCTACTCCTCCCTCTCTTCCTTGCTGTCCTTGCCATCGGCTGGTATGCATGGATTTTCATCAAGAAGGAGGGCCCACAACTGTTACCGGGCCCTCGGGGTTTGCCGCTAGTTGGGCAACTCCCATTCCTTGACCCGGAGCTTCATAGCTATTTTGCTGGCTTGGCTCAGACTTACGGTCCGATCCTAAAGCTCCGGCTTGGAAACAAGATAGGGGTCGTGGTAAGCTCACCTACCATGGCCCGAGAAGTACTTAAAGACCATGACATCACCTTTGCCAATAGGGATGTGCCCATCGCTGGTTGGGTGGCTACCTATGGAGGGTGCGACATAGTTTGGACCCCCTATGGACCCGAGTGGAGGATGTTGAGGAAAGTTTGTGTGCTCAAGATGCTTAGCAACGTTACCCTTGATGCCGTATACACCTTGCGCCGCCGGGAAGTCCGAAAAACCGTGGGTTACTTCTATAGTCGGGTCGGGTCACCCGTAAACATTGGAGAGCAGATGTTTTTGACTGTGCTCAACGTAATTACTAGCATGCTGTGGGGTGGTACGGTGAAGGGTGAAGAGAGGGCTAGCCTTGGGGCGGAGTTCCGGCAGGTGGTCACAGATATGACGCAGCTTCTGGGGAAGCCGAATGTTTCGGATTTTTATCCGGGTTTGGCCCGGTTTGACTTGCAGGGGATTGAAAAGCAGATGAAGGGTTTGGCTCAAAGGTTTGATCGGATTTTTGATTCAATAATTGATCAACGCCAAAAAATTGATGGAGAAGGTGGGAATAGAATCGAGGATAGTGGCAACGAAGGCAAGGACTTCTTACAGTTTTTGTTGCGGCTGAGGGATGAAGGAGATGCCAAGACACCTATGACCATGACCCATCTTAAAGCCTTACTCATGGTATGTTTAATTTCCGGTTTCTGTTTATTGTTATATTTATCGGTTCTAAACTTCTAATCTTGTGCAAGCATGCTGATTTTAGTTAAAGTTAGCATAATGTTTTCAACTAATTGTGGGACATTTATTTAAAAAAGCTAATTATTGGATCATATACTTTTCTCATAAATGTCATGCATGCTAAAAATTATAGTTATCCGATAACAGCATATCAAAATATAGATTGTGTAAAGCAGTTACCGTTAAAAAATATCATAATTTTTCACAGCGACGTTTCTAATAAAC